>BPLQ01006665.1:0-277928 GCA_021605075.1 Caerostris darwini | reverse complement strand
TAAGAAATTTGGGGGAAAATAAACCAATAGGTGAAAAAAAAATTTTTTAAATAAACCAATAGCTTGTGAAAGAAATTTTTAAAAAATAAACCAATATCTTGTGAACGAAATTAAAAAGAAAATAAACTATTAGCCAATGAAAGAAATTTAAATAAAAAAATAAACCATTAGCCTGTGAAAGAAATTAAAAAACCCCAGTACCTTGTGAAAGAAATTAAAAAACCCTATAGCTTGTGAAAGAAATTTTAAAAAAGTAAACCAATAGCTTGGGAAAGAAATTAAAAAGAAAAAACCAATAGCTTGTGAAAAATTTTAAAAAAAATAAACCAATAGCCAGTGAAAGAAATAAAAAAAATTAACCAATAGCTTGCGAAAGAAGTTTTAAAAAAATAAACCAATCAGAAATGTGGAAAAGGGTCAAGATCAGTCCTGTTCTCGAACACAACACCCATACATTTTATGGGTAAACAAAAGAAAAACAACTTGTGTGAAATCGCGAAAATATACTGCAGAATTTTTAACACTCGAAAGAAAAAAAGATATAGAAACAAAATAAAAATTTTATACACGTAGTTTTGTACTGTCATAAAATTTTGTTTGTCTTAAAATTAATAAAGCAATTTTTTGAAGGGAAAATAGCGTTTATCTGCGGTCACTATTATTGCAGTAGTTTGACAGCAAATTCAGAATTACAAATTCAAATTCAGCCTTTCGAATGTAATCACTTAGGTATATTCACAATTAAAGATTTCCAAGTGAATACATAGGATTGCATTATTATAGTATCTATCTACAATGTAAACAGACTTTTGGTTGAAATATTACAAATGCATATTTGGAAAATACAACATACTTAACAAAATTATAGAAAAATGAGAATAAAAATAACTTACTTAGTCAAAACAAATTAAATATTCAGCTGGTTCGATATACAGATTACCCATAAAATTCAGGAGCACAAAATGCAGAACAAATCCAAAACTCATAACAGCAATCTTAAAAAAAAATTTAAAAAAACAGAATTCCAAACGATTTTCTTTTCTTGGAATCTCGTTTTCACTTTGAAATAAAATCGTCTTTGCTTTCACCAGATGATCTTTTACAACAATAGAGAGTTTTTGCATACCGTATTTTTATCGTCCGATATTTTTTTCTCTCTGGCGCGCATGCTCATAGGAAATTGCGCATGCGTATCTGTAATAATGTTTCCTATGAGCATGCGTGCTAGGGAGAAAAAGCTAATGGACGATAAAAATACGGTATGCAAAAACTCTCTAATTTAACGTTATTTAAATTTATAAAATCTAAACCAATACCCAGTGAAAGAAATTTATAAAATCTAAAACAATAGCTTGTGAAAGAAATTTATAAAATCTAAAACAATAGCTTGTGAAAGAAATTTAAAAAATAAACCAATAGTTTGTGAAAGAAATTTAAAAAAATAAACCAATCAGAAATGCTGAAAGTGACCAAGAAAACGAAAAATCCCGGTCACCAAAGCAATACCCATAATTTGATTGTTAAAAATTTTTAAAAATACACAAATTATGGAAGAACAAATAACATCAAAACAATTGAAAGCAGATAGATATTTTTCATGAGTATTAATTTTTATACACAACTGATACCAGGAACCAGGTATTTTTGGTTATTTTATGATATATGGATTTTATGACAACGGACATCATAATTACGAAAAATAATAAAATAAAACCCCTAGCATTGAAAAAAAATACATTTCTTATATTTCTTTTAATTTAATATATGAACGAATCTTTTGCTTTTGCTCTTAAATGGACCCTAAAGTAAATTTCGGCTTCTTCAACAGGCACTATGACCTAAATCCTAAAGTCGTCTAAGATTCGAAAGGCAAGAAGGCACGATCTTTTCGTGCCAAAAAAGAAAAAAAAAGCAATGTGCCTTTATTGCTGCAAGAAGAAGTTTACTAAGTTCTACAATACCCTGACAAACATTCGAAAAAGATAGAGTTGATTCCTTTGCACAAAATAGTGAATTTCTACTCACGTCTACTGTACAGTATCATTTATCTAGAATAAGTTATTTCTGTGGTTCACTCAGTGTGTATTGTGTGGGCTTTCAGAATGGTCCCGAATCTCTCTGGCGGTTAAATGCACTCGAGGCATTCTGGAGAATGCCAGTGTTAATAAGTTAATCATTTCCTGTTAGTGTAGAGCAGTTTAGGTTATATAAAGTCCTTCTAGGTTACATATTGAGTTCAAAAAAGCAAGGGTGTTTATAATTAAAACAATAATTCTCTTTAAAAAAAAATCGATTTAAACCAATATCATACAGGATAGGTGCAACTTGAATATGAAATGACTTGTTTCATATCTATTTTTTATATTATTAGAGAAGAGTTTGTAAATACTTATACAGGGTGCTTTAGCATGAGATTTACACATGTGTAGGGGTAGAACTCGGTATCACATAGCAATGGATCAGTAGTTATTTCCAGGATCGGTAGATGGCATTACACGCGCACTGGAGTTCCGAACTTTCTCTCGATGATATTCTTCATTTTACATATTGGAACCTGAATGGCCAAATGACTAGCGCTCTGGCGATCGGTTTCACGAATTTCGGGTTTGAATCCCGGTGATGTTATGGATGTTTGTAATGGTTCGGAATCCACTTTAAGCCGTAGGTCCCTTTCTAATATCATTGTAGAGCGTTGGGCTGACAATCCTAGCTCATAAAAAGTCTGCGTCATTTCTAGGTAATTCTCTCAAATATTGTAGCTGATATATTATGTACCTTCTTGAGTGGTCAAATAATAAGGGAATATTTTTAAAATTTGAGCTACTTGAATTTTAAAAATTAAACCTTTCCTTCCTTCCGTCAGGATGAGATGATATAGAATTAAATTTTTTGTCATAACTTACAGGGGTTTGAGCAATCAAATTTATCTCTATTATAACATATTTAAAGATATAATTTAATATTTATGTTTGTCAATTTATTGTTAGTGAATAGATTATTCCAAATTTGGGGTAACTTAAACTTTTGTGTTAACGTCCAAAAACCTAGCAATTTTGTATTATGTGGTAGATACATATGAATAAGTAAGAAGTTTTATTTTTTTTTTCAGCGATTGTTTACTTTTTATGAGATTTTTCTGCCATTGATTAGTAGTAAAAAGAAAATATATTTATTAAATCAAAAGTTGTTTGATAAAATTATTACTTAAAATATCTGGCAAAATTAGAACCTACGTTCATAACACTTTAAAATAATTTTTATATCTATTAAGGATGCAGATTATATTTAGAATTCGGCCAAACCTCTAAATAGGGGCCGGTGGGATTTGGCGTCTTTCTTTGTGACACCAATTCGGCGAAAAGTCGCCAAATGCGGTAACCCAGTTTTCTGGTACTATTTGCAATTCGCTTCAGTTACAATTGAAAGTGTTACTTGGCGCACTTAGGCGAAAATATTTTTGACACCAAATTCCAATTCCCCCTATTCTGCAATTTTACCTAGAATTCCATTGAATTTATATTAGAAAACATTGCATTTTTTAAAAAATGTTTATTATTATTATATTATTGCAATATGTGGACGATTTTAAAACCACAAACAAGACACTGCTACTGATTAATAGGAAAAAAACAATCTGCCACTGTTAATAAGACCCTCTCTAAATTTTCAATAAAAATCCTAACAGTAAATTGTGTTGAAATATTATTATAATAATATTATCTGACATCTTCACTAAATATTATAATAATATTAATAATAGAATTAGAGATTCGTTACAAAAATTTTGTACTAATTCTGAAAATAATTCATTAGTTCATTTCGCTTTGAATATCATTTTATATTCTAAAATATGTACTTTAGTTAACTACACTGATTCATTTACGTAATACACGAGTTACGTAATTAAAATACATTAGCGAAATGTATTAACTCATATTTAGAAATGGATATTAATATTCAGAGGCGAAGCCACGATATTAAAATATCTAAATAATATAATGAGGGCGCTGCTGCTTACGTTATCGATTATGATAGAAACGCAATAATGAATTTTTAAAAAAACATTGTTTAGAAAATATTACGATAGATAATGCATGACAAGTGTTTCTTTTTTTGTAATATTTATATATTTTTAGTTTAACATTCAGTAGTATGGTCAAATAATGTGTTATTTAAAAATATTTGCTTAAATTAATACTATTTAACAATATATGTTAGGGAAGGAATATTAAAGTTTAAAAGAATATAATTAAATGCTGTTTCCGACAAATCTTTTTGCATTAAATAAATAATTTTTGCTATTGAACTGGCAAATTTATCTATCGTATCTTTTATTTTATTAGAATCTTAAATTGAATGGTTAATGTGTTTTTCAGATGAGCAGTTGTTGTTAAATATAATTTTACAAACCTTAAATAAAACAGATGATTTAATTTAATGTCATTTTTATTAGTAATTGGATTTTCTTTTTCGATTCCTTTTTAGATACAATAATTAAAAAAAAAATGTTAAAACTTATCGAATTAAAAAAGGAAAAGACTGGAAAAAACCCCCTTGCTTTTTTATGAACTTCATAGTTTTTAGAACTTCATAGTTTCTTGTTATTTCTATTCACTCTATTTGACTGCGAAATCTGTCAAAAAATTAATAAATATTTTCACACTCAATTATTAAATACCGAATAAATGAAAAGTAAAGTTAATTAAATGTCATTTTAAAACCTTTAAAAATGTGTGAGATAACTACATTTAAATTTATATAAAATATTGCAAACATCATTTCTTATGAAAATATGATGCTTTTTTTAGAATTTGATTTCTTTTTAATATTAATAAAGATTAAACACCCACAAAACTATTTATATTCTTTTTTTTTAAAGAAGTAATCAAATTACGAAAACCACTTTTGTTATTTTTCAAGAACAGTTAATAATTCTTGATTGATAAGCACCGAAGAATAAACCCTTCAAACAATTACTGTTTCTTTTGACTCCCTTTTGCTCCAGTGGTGCCATCTGTCGACGAACATCTGCAATACTAAGTGTACTTTGATTCCTTTACTCGCAAGTAGTGCCATCTATGGAAGAGCATCTGTACTAAATGAACCTGGAGAGTGTTAAATGATCAAATAACCAATATAGGACCCAGTGAAATTCTCGAGTTCAGCCATTTTCCCGAAGACCTTATTGCTCGTCTGCTTTTTTTAAAATGCAAGTTCTTTTTTCAGTGGAGGGTAGTTCCCGAGAGAGGGTGAGTCAGTAACTGATGAAGAAGGGCTCCTCCCTGAACCCATAGTCCTCTCCGCGCTCTTCCGCGTAGCGCGACCTGTAGCCGAGCTTCACTATGATGTAGAAGGAGATGAAGAGGGGGGGAAGCATGCCCACGATGAAGCCGGTGACGTTGAAGCGACGCTTCCCCTCCGGCGCCTCCTCCTCAGGGGCGGTCTCCGGAGAATCTGCAAAACACAAGAACATGGATGGACATCATGAAACAGGCCAAGAATCTTAATTCTTTTATGAACACAATTTGTATTATATAAAAATTTCTTAAGCTATCCGTTGAATAAGTTGTATAATACAATCTCGATGATTGGAGTTAACATAGACCCAGATCACCTCGTATAAGTAAAATACTCGGACAGACCAGATTTACACGAGACAAAACAGATTTACGTGAAATAACCACATTTGCATGAGATTAACCAGATTTACATAAAATAACTACATCTACCTGAAATAACCAGATTCACATGAGATAAGCCAGATTTACATAAGATAAACCAAATTTACATGAGATATGAAACAGACCAAGAATTGGAACTCTTTTATGAACACAATGTGTCATTTAAAAATTTCTATAGTTATGCGCTGAATAAATTGTACAACACAGTCCCGATTATTCAAGTTAACATGGACCAAGATCCCCTTGGATAAACCCGATTTACATCAATCGTCTCTAAATAAGGAGATGAGCCACAGGCTGTGTTGTTGTACTAGAAATTAAACACTGCAAACGATTTCAAAGTTCATTACGACATTTTTTTTTTAACTTATGGTCTTTAATGAACACAATGTTTATTTTTTAAAAAATTCTTAAGCTATCTGTTGAATAAATTGCACAATACAGTCACGATTATTCGAGTTAACATGGACGGAGATCACCTCGGATGAATCGGATTTACAATGGTCATTAAATAAGGAGATAAACCACAGGTTGTGTTGTTGTACTTGAAATTTAAAAGTGTAGAAAATTTTAAAAGTGAATTACGACATTTATTTTTTAAATTATGATCTTTTATGAACACAGTTAATTATTTAAAAAGTTAAACTATCCGTTGAATAATTTGTATAATACAGTCTCGATTATTCCAGTTAACATGGACGGAGATCGCTTCGGATAAGCAAAATATATCGGATAAACCGATTTATATAAATCGTCCCTAAATAAGAAGATGAAATACAAATTTACACACAATTTATTAATTTTTATGGCAGTATTTACAATCCCTATGGTATGCATTTCCAATGTTTTCATAAAATTAGGGAATGTAATTGCTCATTGGATGAAGTCCTTGAAATATTTTGTTTGCGGGATGGCAAATGTTTTCTGGCTGTAGTGTTGTGTCATTGTAAAGTACTGTCAGAATTGCAGGACTGGCCTCTTTGTACTGCTTTTTAGCGTATTCATTAGATTTTTCAATCAAAGAACGAATTCTAACCACATTAGGTATATATATATATATATATATACATATATATATATATATATAATATGAGATGAGCTCAAAGAATTTCGAAAAAAAACTGTTAAAAATTATCACTAAGTGGCTCTTTTCACAGAAAAGCATTAAATTTAACAAAATAAACGCTACATAAATCATTTGAATGTTTATTGAGCGGTTTTTGATCGCCTTGTCATCTAACCACATTAAATAAAGGTAAGAAAATAAATAGTACGCTTGTGCTGATTAGGAAAGTTCATTTTGCAGAAACAGGTACAGATTACGATCCAATATCACAAGATGATTGATTTATGAAAGAGAGGAATGAAATATTTGACAAAAGTCCTCAATTAACTTAAACCATCCAATGATTTATTTTCTTCTGTTCCGATATCGTTTTCGTCATCACTGCTCTGTTGTTCGCGGCTTTCAACCACGTCAGGAGCGAGGTTTGAATCGAAACAACATTTTTTATTCAGTATTTTTTATCCCTTGTACTCATTTTAATTTAATTTTACTGTTAAAAAAGCTACACTGACTGGATGTGAAAAAGCTTTAAAAGGTGTTTTTGTGTGTCAGTAACTTAGTACAAATCGGAAACTCGGCTAGTTGTTGTTCGGATAAACAGGGTCACTTAGATGTATTACATTTACTAAGATTGTTTACTAACTTTAGTAATTGAAATGAGATGCAGACAAATGGAAAATAAATAAATAAAAGTATATAAAGAAGTTCATTACAGAAATTTTTTGTACATTGTTAAACCTTATGTTTTTACTAAAGCACGCCATGTACTGGTCACCGATGTGTGATAATGGTGAGGCATTATCTTCCAGTAGAAAGAGAAAAAAAGGGCCCATAGACTAATAAGAGCTCATAGGCCTTTAGGGGTAATTGAGCAGTATTTGGAAGAGATTTCTACAGAAATCATTAAAACTCTTACCATCAGGCAATATGACTGTAGATGCCTACACATACTGTTACAATCTTTCTCAGATCTCTTTGATTCTGAAACCTTCGATTGTAATGGCGGATTGATCTGAACCTGAATCTTCTTGTACGCTATCTCTATACACTTCTACTTTATTTATGAACATAGGTAGATCTCATTTATATATATATAATTATAAAAACATATATAAAATATATATATAGGTATTTGCCATTTTCCACTTTCGACTCAAAGAGCTCGCCGATGGGCAAAAAGGACAGGACTTTTAGTGATAACTGCCCAGCATTTGCGCCCTTATAGGACAAAACCCGTAAAACTGTTGATTATTGATACGAGACTGTTAACGTATATTGCATTCAAGAATAACATTAGTTAATGCCCGACTCGTGGCTCATGGACATCGTGCGCCGCTGGTGAGAAATGAGGGCTGAGCTTCAATCCGCTGGCGGCTTTGTTGTAGACACTTTTCAAAAATCGAGCAGACTCGGTGGTGTTTGGGATATTCAACATCTTGCTTCATGAGTCAGACTACCTGGTGAAAGTTACACACACTATACGGAAATGCGGAGTAGCTCCTCCTTAAAGTCCTCTCGGAAGTAATTGTCCTCTTTCTTCAGCGACTCGGAGCCTAGTCAGACTTCGTACGGGTGCTCCCTCATTACAGAAGTTGCCCCCTTTACCTCTAGCGGCCTGATGCCCAATTGCCTATCGCTCTGGCATTCGTACCACAGGTTGCAGGTTCGAATTCAGGCAGTGGCATGGATATTTGTGAGTGGTTCGGAATCCATGTTAAACTGTAGGTCCTGGCCTAATTAGCCTAAAGTGTGCAAAGAAATGACAGTAGAGCAACAAACCAAATCAAATCTTTCCTTTCATCCTCGGGTAGAAGACGCATAGGGTGTTCGTCCAACACTATGGACACTAAGGATTACCCACAACAACAATATAAAAAAATAAATGAATTAATGGGGCCTTATGGCCGAGTGTCTAGCTCTGTGGCACTCGGTGTCATAGGCTTCAGGTCCGAATCCTAGCGGTGCAATAGATGTTTCTAGTGGTACGGAATCCACTTTAAACTGTAGGTCCCGGTCTAATATGGCTGCTGGGCGTAGTGCTGACAACCCTACCCTGTAAAAAGAAAACATCTCCTGTCTAGAAATCTACCAGTAGGTAGACGGCCTTGGCCCATCATGGGGCTGTTGCGCCACTGATAATGATGAAATAAAGTAATGCTGATCGGATGTCATTGTGCATGATAAAATCACTGATTCCTTTCAAATAAATCTATTAGCTTTGTTATCTATTGTACATTTTATATAAATTGACCATATATAATAATAATTGAACATTGGATAAAAATCTTTCACACATTTTAATTAATCTAATAAATTTTAAACGCCACTAAACAATTCAACCATAAATAATTTAATACATTAATGAAATGAGACTTAAGATGTCAAATTAATTAATTCCTACGCCATTTTTCGTAATCCCAAGATTCATTAATTCATCGAAACAGAAATAAATTCAACTAAAAATGCCTTTTTAATAACATTTCGTGCTTTAGGTAAGCAATAAGATTTTGAAAGAAAACAATAAGATTTTTAAAGATACACATTGTGTTCATAGAGTTTAATGTTTGCTTATTAAAAAAATTCGTATAGCGTAGAAGTGTTAAAAAAATATTTTTAATTATTAGTTTTAAATTTATATAATAGAATGTGCATTCTTTTTAAATGAAAACATGTCAGAATTTTCTTTTTTCCAGTATTTATACATGCAATTAAAGCATTGACATTAAAATGAATTTCTGTTTAGGTATGAGCATCACTGTTATTTTTAGGTTTGCTTCGTAATGACGATTCTTTGCGGAAATACAAGATTATTTTGTCAAAGCATTAAAATTTCAAAAGACAAAGTTATGTAATCCTCATTTCATTGGAGGAAGATCTAAAGACAATCTTTTAAGGAATTAAGCATTTTTATAGCTCATTTCAAAGGTAAATCTCTTAATGCACGTTAATTAAAAAAAAAAAAAAAGTTTGTGGTATTATTATGACCATTTTTTAAGTGGAATTTTGAATATTAACAAACATTGATTATTTTTCAGAATTAATTTGTATTTAGCTGTCGTTTTAATGTTTGTCGTTCGTATCTTTAAGTAAAATTATTATAGCATAGAAAGAATTATTTTTTTTCCATTTTGGAATGTATAATTTTGAAACCTTCTTATGGTTACAATGAACATTTGGAGAGTAACAATAAGATTAATTAGCATGTAATAGAAAATATTTATAGATGTCTAAACAGTATGATATATTTGAAAAGGCCTAAAGATGTGTACAATTATATATTGATAGATTGTAATAAAATTCAAAAGCCGCATTAATTAAGCACTGACTGTTTAGTAATTATTTAGAATTAAGTGTTTCTAGTTATTCATTGTAATTTTATACAAAACCTAAATGACTGAACCTTTAAAAATGTTATTAACAGTAAAATTTAAGTTTTTGCTATAGTTTTATTTATATATATATTGAACTTCAACTATTTAGATTTACATGAAAAAAAAATGTACTGTTTGCGTAAAGATCTTCTAATCAGCCTATAAATAAAAATTTTTCTATATATTTGTATATATTTTTTTTATGTTGGAAAAGTTTTTTTTTTTCAAATAGTGGTACTCTTCCCAAAATGACCACCCCTTTCTTAGAGCATGACGTTGACGCTTAGATGTGACGTTTATAGATGTAATTGATTTTGATTTTGTAAATTATATATATATATATATATATATATATATATATATTGTATATATTCTTGTATGAATATGTTCTTATGGAATTCGTCAGGACTTCTTCAAATATTCCAATACTGGAATTCCTCAGGATTCATCCACAGATTTCTGTATTGGAATTTCCTAGGGCTTTTTCACATATTCTTGTATTTCAGTTTCCATCGTTTCTTCACATGTATTTCTAAGTATTGTTTCACGTATTCCTCAAAATTACTGTATTGAAATTCCCAAGGAATCCTTTACATACTTTAGTATGGTAATTCGGTTGTCAAACACATGAAAGCCTCTGAACTTTTTGCACTTTCGAAATCACTTCCTTTACGTTGACATTTGATTGTACTACCTTCTGGACACGCATGTTGAAATGTGGCACTCTTGTATGTTAATAATCCCTTCTTTTTATTATCTTGCTGTTCAGTAACTAGTTTGATCTTTATTACTTCGCTTTTTCTCTGTTCTGCTATTACACAGACTTGGACGCTCTTCGTGAAATATAAAATTAGAGGGATTTTATTTTTAGTTTGAAGGTGAGCCACAACCGAAAATTAGGACAGGGACTGTTCACTACATTGCAGAAGTGCCAGAACCAGAATTCATGCCAGGAACTGCAAGATATATTGCAGAAGTGCCAGAATCAAATTTCATGTCAGGAGCTGCTAAATACATTGCAGAAGTGTCAGAACCATGTCAGGAATTGCTAGATACAATACAGAAGTGCCAGAACTATCTCAGGAACTGTTCGCTACATTGCAGAAGTGCCAGAACCAAAATTCATGTCAGGAACTTCTAGATACAATACAGAAGTGCCAGAACCTCGTCAGGAACTGCTCGCTACATTGCAGAAGAGCCAGAACCATCACAGGAACTGTTCGCTTCATTGCAGAAGTGCCAGAATAAAATTTCATGTCAGGAGCTGCTAAATACATTGCAGAAGTGTCAGAACCATGTCAGGAACTGCTAGATACAATACAGAAGTGCCAGAACTATCTCAGGAACTGTTCGCTACATTGCAGAAGTGCCAGAACCAAAATTCATGTCATGAACTGCTAAATACATTGCAGCAGTGCCAGAACCAATTCAGGAACTTCTAGATACATTGTAGAAGAGCCAGAACCAAACTTCATGTCAGGAACTGCTAGATACATTGGAGAAGTGCCAGAACCATCACAGGAACTGTTCGCTTCATTGCAGAAGTGCCAGAACCAAAATTCATTTCAGGAACTGCTAAATACATTGCATAAGTGCCAGAACCATATCAGGAACTGTTCGTTACATTGCAGAAGTGCCAGAATCGAAATTTATGTCAGGTACTGCTCGCTACATTACTGAAATGCCAAAACTTAAATTCATGTTAGGAACTACTCGCTACATTGAAGATATTCATTCATATCAATTTTAAAATTACTAGACAAGCATGGCGCACGAAAGTCGTGCAGGAAACCCATGAACCTAATATGTCTAGATCATCCCATAACTGGTAAGCCCAGTTTAATTTGATTCTGATCTAGGCTGACTAGAAACCATACAATCACAAAAAAAATAACAAGCAGAAAAAATGTTTTTAAGTGAGAATATTAAATATGAAGAATTTTTAATTCACTTCAATTAAAAGACTTATGTACGAAAGGGAAAAAGTGAAGTGAAGAAGCCATCCTCACCTGTCAGAAGCAGAAGCGTGATGGTGGACTGTCCGTGGCGGTTGGAGGCGACGCAGGTGTAGTTATGGGAGTGGTTGGAGCTGGCCAGGGGCACGAGGCTGGAGCGGGTGGTACAGAGGGTGGTCTCGGACGAAATGCTGTGGCCGGAGGGGGTCGTCGGGGTCGAGGGGCGCGCCGTCCCGCAGCCACGAGATGCGGGCAGAGGGGCTGGCCTCGGTTGCGCACACCAGGGAATCTCCCGCGGAAGACGTCTTTGGCACCAGGATCACAGGGGCGACTGCGGGAGAGAAATGCACTTGCGTAAAAGATAACTCTTTTAATCCAAACTTGCACTGGATATAAAATCATTCTGGCTAATGAGAACTTCGAGGTGGCCTGATGGCCGTGTGGCTAGCGTTCTGGAGCTCTGTTCTACAGATTACGGATTCGAGTCCCGGCTGTGCCATGATGTTTGTAGTGGTTCAGAGTCTACTTTAAGCCATTTTTTTACGTTCCGGTCTAATAGCATCGTAGATTGCTAAGGAGGTAGTGTCAGATAGCCACTAGCGGATAGCGGAGCACTAGTGGATATTCACTAGCTTCGCGTTAGATTAACCGTGAAAAGAAGAATCCATTGGAAAAACATTGAAATTCCGGCACCCATGCAACGCCCTGCACCTCCTAAGTAAACATTTCTGAGCCATCATTGCTACTTGATTTTGACTCGTCTAGGTATGCTAGTCCAAGAAGTTGTAAACCTGATGTTGAGACACTTTGTACCTCGTCTGGCCATTTGCTCTCGATATAATTTTAATATGCCATTTTTGTCATTCAGAAACAACGAAATAATAAAATAGGAATACTGCATGCAATGGTTAAGTGGTTATATCAAATGAAACTTACATTTGCCATTAGTTACAAACCATGATTACTTCAAATAGTTTCTTGAAAGATTTGGTGAATTTGCAGAATTGTTGTTGTTATCGTCGTATTCCCTATAAAGGTATCAAATATCGTAGTGCACCTTAATAATATTGGCTATTTTGATTGCCAGCTCGGAGTATAAATCCTCTTCCGGGGGAGGGTCCAGACAATGCATGGCGATTGCTACAGCTGGATAATCAGACAGAATGTGGAGTAAGCTGGACATCAGGGCAGTTGACACATTTTTGGTATTATTTAACGCTATCAGCAGACATGTTTATGTATTTGGGGTGCTTCATCCTTCATATTGTGAGAACAGTAGCTGTTCTTCTGTTGACATTTAGCTCTGCAATTTGGTATTTAGTTTTGCTCTTTTAAGGAATCATATGTATAGATTTTGCCAAGGCATTTGCAACTGCAAGGGAAGTAGGAATGACAGTCCGAATCAGACTTCTGACATTCTTCGCCAAAGAATCTGAAATTTCATTCAATTCCGAATCCACATGAGCAGGGATCCATTGTAGGATACACATTCTGTGCAAGCAATGTATTTGTTCTAAAAGAGATATAACTCTCAAGATCGCACTTGAGGAACCTTTATTAAGAGCGTGTAAGGCAGACCCTGAGGCAGTAAAGATAGTAACTCCATTCATTTGCAGAGTGCCTACAGGGATTCACACCATGGACGTAAAACACAAGACTAAGAACGTAAGCTAATAAAAAGTCTATTATTTAGCCGGAGGTTGGTATTTAAAAATTTCAGCTAATATAAGGAAACAAAACAACGATAAGTGTAGGTAATTAATTAATCCACCTATCACCTGATAATCTAACCTGTTAAACCATCTATCACCTGTGAATTCATTTATCACCTGTTAATTCATTTATCACCTGTTAATCTATCATTCCATCTATCACCTGTTAATCCATCTATCACCTTTAATCTATCATTTCGTCTATCACCTGTTAATCAATAGGACAGGTGATAGATGGAATCTTCGTTCTTAGGCCATGCGGCTGCCATGTCGGAGAAAGGATCAGTTTTTTCCGACTTAGTCTCAAGTCCATTTGAGTGAATGCAAACTTCAGGGAAGATAGCTCTCAAAAGAACATAACATTGAAGTTAATAATATTTGCTTATGTAAAATAAATAAAAGAAAGAGGGACTCACACTGAACGGTCACTATGACCTGCGCGGCCAACCGCGATCTCCCGTAGTAGTCGGTGACCTCACAGAAGTAGGTGCCTCCGTCCTCCCGCCGGATGTCTTGCAGGCGGAGCTCTTTCTCCTTCGTCAGGCTCCGCCCCTCCTTCCTCCAGGACACGCCCTGGTCGCTGCACGACGTCTCGCACACCAGCCGCACGGAGACGCCCTCGCAGGACACTAAGTCGTACGACACCAGGGGGCGCTTCCGCCGGAGGGTGATTGGGATGCGAAGGACGCATTGTGAAGCCATGGGTCCTTCTGTTAAGAAAAGAAATGTTGCTTAAACAATGCAAAAAAGCCAATTTCTTAATTAAAATCATTTAATACAATTCAGGCGGATCAATTGTTGCATCTAACGCTCTACTCCTTGGTGCCAAATGTTTCGGATTCGACTCCCGGCGGTGCCGTAGTAGTTTGGAATCCACTTTAAACCGTGGGTTCCTGTCTAATTTGACAGTAGAGCATTGCCAAAGGGGTGACAAGCCTATCCCGTAAAAAGAAAATTTCTCCTGTCTTGACATCTTCCAGTAGAGCAACCAGATTGTAACTGGGTATGGTTGGGCTGAGATACTTGAGACTCAGGTTGGAGAACTCGCAGCTTCATTAACACACGCATAAACACTACACACAAAAAATTAGAAACATACAATATTTAACTCGTTCAAAGGCAGATATTTATAGATTCGTGGAAGGACTCCACTTTTAAGCCAAAAACCCGAAAAACGACTAGCAGCAGGGTGCGCGAAATATTCCTCTCCGGGTGAAAGTATGTAGGCCCACTAAGGCGCCGTGATGCGTTAAATAGATTTCAACTTCGGGATGAGAGCGCAGGTTGCGCTGTACTTCCTTTCTGGAGAGTTTCGAGGTCAGCTGACCATTTCTCTTGAACGCCACATGGGAGTATTCTTGTCAGTGTGTAGGAGGGAGCATGATTGCAATTATTATACAACTTTTAACTTTAAACCATGGTCCTGGTCTAATATGACCACTACCATTACCACTACATCACACCACATCACTGTGCCTAAAGTTGAGTTGCTCACCCACCTTGGGACTGTCGTGTAAATGAAGAAGAAGAAGAAGGATTTAATTAAACAAGGAGATTTGCACTTTTATTTGAAGAGTTTTATTTAAAATTGTATGCTCGTCTTTCCCACGTTATTTCATCAAATCGATAAAACGTTTGGAGACCCGAGAAAAAAATCTAACAAATTATGTTTCGTAATTGCAAAATTCTTCATCTCTAATGAATCCTACCTTCCCAAATATACGACGAACAATCCTTTCAAACAATTCATCCAAAGTATGCATCAGTTAACAAAATTTCTCTTCTTTATTTTTCCACTCATTAACTTTACCATCCTTTCGAGAACATTTAACGAAAAGATATCCTAATATCACCCATAACACCACCTGGAAAACCTGTGAGGAAGAACAGGACAGTCGTGAACAAGCAACCAACACATTTTAAACACAAAGGATAAAAATAATAAATAAATAAAGCAATTATTTTGAAGTGCCAGAAGGTCTGTGGTCTCCTCTCTCACAGGCAGTTGGGTGACTAACGGCATCAGTGCGCCATGAGCACGGAGCATCTTAAAAAGTTTGTTTTTTACGACTTTCTTCCCGCCCCCATCCGGGAACATGTATTAATTTCTCCAGAAAAAATGGTAGCATTCCAAGATGGCAAACTGCCTTCCTAAAGTTCCTCTGCAACACTTTTTCTCACCCCATCACTTTTTCTTTTCTTTTTCTTTCTTCTTATTTTGTTTCACTTTGTTCGAATTCCATGTGGCAACTTGAATCAAAATGGAACCCACACCCCCGCTACTCTCTCGAATGAAATGTTCGGCATCGGTGGCGGTGGTGGTTGTGTATGTGGTTGGTTGTCTTCCGACTAAAGAACAAGTGCAGTGAGTGCGCCTGGCGAATTTTGTACAGCACAGAAATGTTGCATTTATTAAAGCGATAAAAACTTGGTCTTTTTCAATTAGTTCTATTAGCTCACACTCTCCCTATATATATCTTGTTCACATTTTCAATCGTTCTTAAAATACTTCTTATTCATCCACTCAAGTTTCAAATACATTTTTTTTGAACTTGTAGGGGATGGCACTTGATGTCAATACAATTTTTTCACATGTTAATTCAGCAATTAAATTTATTTAATTCATTTTAGTGTTTTTGAGATTTAAGTTGCATGTATCTACCAATAGATGGCGCCAGATAAACTTAAAAAAAATGAATGAAAATTATTTATAAAAGACTTTCTGCAATAGAGTGAAAAAAAAGTAGATATTGACTTTATTTTTTTTTATATTACTTGTTTTCTTTCATTTTCCTCGAAGTCCATATGGCAATTTTAATCAAAATAAATTCCCCTCCCACGCTACTCTCTCGAATGAAATGCTCGCCATTGGTGGTGGTTGTCTTCCGAGTGAAGAACAAGGGCAGTCAGTGCGCTTTTGTGTGTTTTGAAAAGCGCACTGTCGCTTTGACACACAAATTTTTCATTTATTAAAGAGATAAAAAACTTTTTTTCTTTTTTAGTTAGTTGATGGAAATGCTTTTCGAATGAGATTCGAATGATCATTAACTATAATACAAATGGAAATGATCGCTCATGGAAATTATCATTACAAAAAAATGTTTCTCTTTTAATAAAAGTGTAACCTAATTACTGGTTTGATTATAATCCTTATCTGATCTGTGACAGGAAGGTTTAATTTTTGATTCTTCTCCCTTTATGCGAAATTTGCTTCAAACAGATTAATGAATGAAATCGAGCTATTTTTATACTAGTGAAAATGAAGAACTAAAATATAATGCTCAACGAATATTAATGAGCCAATTTTAGTGATAAAACTTTATACATTTTATTTGTATATAATTTCCAGCTAAATGTTTTCTAAATTTTTATTCTGATTGTTATCATTTTATGAAATATAAGGAAAGAAAAAAAATCAACTATTGGTACATTTCCATTTTAATATAAAAACTACTATTTTGAAAACTTTATCAGTAAAAAGGTTTTTTGCATAAACATATATTAAGTAATAGGTTACGTAGATAGTATTAATCTAGCACTCTGCCGCTCGGTTCCACAGGTTTCAAGCTCGAAACCCGGTTGTTCCCTGGATGTTTGTAGGGGTTCGGAATCCACTTTAAATCGTAGGTTTCGGTCTAATATGACCACTACTACTACTGAGTTGCCCATATACAGTTTGGGAACGACGTGGGTGAGAAGTCTGACTGGGCTCTGTAACGCTCTACAGTCATTGGAGACCGAAATCTACAGCTTAAAGTGGATTCCGAACCACTACAATATCCATGGTAACGCCGGGTCTCGATTCCGAAAACTGTGGCACCAAGCACCACACCACTAGACAATCGGCCATTCAGGCACCGATCTAATATGACTGCAGAATGTTGGGCATAGTTTTGACCCCCCTACATCGTAAAAAGAAAACATCTCCTGTCCCGAAATCTGCCAGTAAGGCAGACGGCCTTGGCCCACCATGGGACTGTTGCGCCAATGAAGAAAAAAAAAGGATTTAATAAAGCATTGAGATTTGCACTTTTCATAGAAGAGTTTCATTCAAAACTGTATGATCATCTTTTCAACGTTATTTCATCAAATCGATAAAACGTGTGTAGGAGATTCAAGAAAAAAACAAATTCTGTTTTGTAATTGCAAAACTCTTCATCTCTAATGAATCCTACCTTCTCAAAGATCCCACAATCAACCCTTTCAAACAATTCATCCAAAGTATTCATCAGATAATAAAACTCCTCTTCTTTATCTTCTCACTCATTAACTTTACCCTCGTCTCTGATACTAGGGAGCATTTAATGAAAAGATACTGTAATATCATCCATAAATCCACCTGCGAAACCTATGAGAAGAAACAGAGTAGCCTGAAAAAAGCACCCAACACATTTTAAACGCCAAGGAGGAAAAAAATAATAAATAAAGCAATTATTTTGAACTGCCAGGAAGTCTGTGGTATCCTCTCACAGGCAATTGGGTGACTAACGGCGTCAGTGGGCAATAAGCACGGAGCATCTTAAAAAGTTTTTTTTTACGACTTTACTTCCCGCCCCCATCCGGGAATATTTATTAATTTTTTCCAGAAAAATGGTGGCATCACAAGATGGCAAATGGCCTTCGTCAAGTTCCTCCTCGACACTTCTTCTCACCCCTTCACGAGTCACACCTTCTTCTTTACTTTTTCTTCTTTTTATTTTGTTTCATTTTGTTCGAATTCCATGTGGTAACTTTAATCAAAATGAAATCTCCTCCCGCTACTCTCTCGAATGAAATATTCGCCATCGGTGGTAGTTGTCTTCCGAGTCAAGAACAAGTGCAGTGAGTGCGCTTTTCCGAGTTTTGTAAAGCGCGTGGTCGCTTTGACACAGAGATTTTACATTTATTAAAGCAATAAAAACTTTTTTTCTTTTTTAGTTAGGAGATGGAAATGCTTTTTGAAGGAGGTGCTCATAATAATACGTATGGAAATTACCCTTACAAAAAATGTTTCTGTTTTAATAAAGGTGCAACCTAATGACGGTTATGATTACCATCCTCATCCGATCTGTGACAGGATGGATTATTTTTAATTTTTCCCCCTTTATGCGAAATTTGATTCAAACAGATTAATAAGCGAAAAGGTATTTTTATACTAGTGAAAATGAAAGAATTTCGTTAATTAAGATTTGTATTTTATTTCCTATTAATATCATGATGTAGTTACAGTAAAATATAACACTCAATGAATATTAATAAGCCTATTTTCAATGATAAAATCCTTTTAAATTGCATTTTAATAAAATTGTCAGCTCAATTCTTTATAATATTTTTATAATAATTGTTGTCATTTTATAAAATATAAATTGAAACAAAAAGAACTATTAGTAACTTTTCATTTTAACAAAAACAAACTCTATCTTGAAAAATTTATCAACAAAATGGCATTTTGTATAAACATATATTAAGTAATAGTAGATAGTATTCATATAATGGATTAATAAAAATGCAAATAAAATGGGCAACTGTTTAATTTAAAAAAAAAACATCATTTGCAATGAAAAGTATTAAAATACAATAAAATTGAAAAAAAAATCTTTTTCATCAATATAGTATCCAGATTATTTTAAATATAATCCAAAATGTAACCATGTTTACTCCTACGCACTAGCAAGAGAGTCCCTTGTGGCGTTCAGGAGAAATTATTAACTGATAATTTCTCCTAAACGCCACAAGGGACGCTCTTGCCCTGAGGCGAAATATATTTCCCCCATCCTACGCGTAGCTGAGTATCGGGGTTTCGGCTCAGAAGTGGAATCCTTCCACGAATCTATAATTATTCTTTAAATGCTTTAAATAGTGTATGTCTCTAATTGTATGTACGTATGTGTGGTGTTTGTGCGTGTGCAAATAAAGCTGTGAGTTGTCCAACCTGTCAAATATTTGGACCCAGCCACACCCGGTTATAATCTGGTTGCCAACCTGCACATTACAAATGGCATATTGTGCCCAGTGGGAGGCTAACGGTAAGGGGAAACGTAATGTAAGGGGATAAGGTGAAACCTAAGGGAAAAACGTAAACGTAAGGGGATTTAACAAGTGACTACTTTCTAAGATTTGTTTCTAAAAAACGTGCATTAAATATTCGAAGCACGGTATGTCAAGGGGTTAATGTATTCAAAAGTTTGAAAAACTTAAAGAATCCATTAAAAGCCAAATAAGTTAAAAACAGTAAGAGCATTTAAGAAATTTTTTTTTAAAAAAAGTCAATGGCCTTGTGAACAGAGTATTGGATTTCTCTCGATAGAGAAGTCGAGTTAAAGACCGATTTTAATCAAAAATTCATAAGTCTACTTCAGAAATTGGCACAATAAACCCTTAAATAGAAATCTCATCTGGGATAGAATGATGCGGACTCTACAAATGCCATGTTTAGGATATTGATTCTAGACTGTGGCCGGAGAAATATATGCTCAGTGTAAAAGACCATCCCGTGTTGTTTCCTAGTTAACGCTGAATCTACCATGTTAATAGCGAATGATTTAAAACAAATTGCCTGAAAATCACTGTTAAGTTCACACAAAAGGAAAATCTTTACGTTGGGTGATTGAAGTGAAGAGAGTACTCACGGTGAGGGTTGTGCTGTGCACTGGACGAGCCCTCTTCTGCGGGTGTGCAGGGGTTGTGGAAGTGGCTGGAATTGTGGATGCCGAAGGAACAGCACATGGATCGGTTGCTCTGCGCACTACTCCCTCTCTTCAGCGCCCCTTGGCACCTCACCTGAATGGGAAAAAATAATGCATCGGTTACTTCTGACTCTCTACGATATATCATTAGAAACTGGTCCATGAGATTTCTCGTAAAATTATTACACATCAATGATGATTTTATTCCTCTTCTCCCCCCCAAGACCAAGAAGCGTTCTGATGGCCAATTGACTAGCGCTCTGGCCGCTGGTACCATAGGCTTCAGATTGGAATCCTGGAGGTGGCATGGATGTTTGTGAGTAGTTCGGAATCCACGTTAAACTGTAGGTCCCGGTCCAATTAGCCCAAAGTGTACGCAGAATGACCGTAGAGCGACAAACCAAACCAAACTCCTCCCCCCAAAGAACTTACACGAGGGTAACTTGCGTTTGATGAAAATTATAAGAAATTCAGAAAACCCACAAATGGCACTGATTCTAGTAAACTTAAAAAGAATGTATTATTTTAATTTGTTAACTGTCGGATTGTTTGGAGAATATTTTAGTACCTGAAACCAAAGGCAAAAAAGCCGTATCGGATAGTTGATTGTGTTTTATCGTAACCATCAGTTTGTGTGAAGTATTCAATTGTGTATAAGAAAAAATCAGTTTAGATCAAAAGAAGAGGAGCCCCCGTCACGGAGCCAAGTCAGACTTCATCTACAGGAGTTCCATTACAACAGAAGCTGTCCACCCTCTCCCTCCTACCATGGGGCCACGCTTGTTCATGTACTTGGTCTAGATGTTGCTGTCCACCAAGTGGGATAAGAAACAACACATAACAGGAGAGCTTTAGACATGCTAAGTGCCTGAGAAATGTATCAATTTACCCGAGTTGAAAGATCTACTTAAGGGGTCAACTTCTTATAACTACCACCCACTTTTGTATCTCTGTTAGTAGTAACGTTTTCTAACCACCCGCAAGTTACAAAGTTGTGGTGATTTACAAAGTAGGAAAATAACTTTACTTTATGAAACCTATAAAGAAGAGTTATAGCAAGTTGAAGCATATGATAATAATTTCTGACCAAATATTTTATGTCGGATTTTTGACAAATTGGGTAGAATAAATTATTATAAAACAACTTACTAGTTAAATCTATCGTTTATTTAAATTTTGCATGCATACAAGAATGAAGTTTGATGAAGCTACGTTTAATTAATTAAAATATTAATGAGATCCTTAAGGCCGATGCTGTAAATTTAAATATTGGATATGCCAATTTTTGTAAGCAACAAACAAAGGTCTCCTCTTTTAAAAATATTCAGGCTATTTCCTTTCTTTGGTTATAATATCATTAACAACACTAAAAATGGATTCCACAAGATATGTTGTAGGGAAAGGTATGAATAAATTCAATATCATTTTCCACATATTTGGGCGGTGTTATGGCCAATTTCCTAGCGCTTTGGCTTTTGGTACCCCAAGCCACGGGTTCGAATCCTGGCGGTGGCTTCGATGTTTGTTAGTAGTTCGGAATCGACGTTAAACTGTAGGTCTCGGTCTAAATAGCCTAAATTGTGCAAAAATGACCGTAGAGCCACCAGCCAAGCCAATCTACATATTTAGATATGACAGACATTTTTAAACAATACTTAGCAGTATGGGTCCGTATTAGAATATCCTCAATGTAGCCCATGCATGTAGTAAAAGGCGACTAAAATAGGCACCCAATGCCCGGGTGTATAACCAGGGGTAAAGTCAGACATCTGGGGTAAAGTAAAGGTATCTGGGGTAAAGTCAGACTTCTTTGTTTGGGTTTTTTGTGCCGTAATGTCAAGGGAAAAAAGAAGCTGTATTTTTCACCCTTTATTATGACTCGTCAGTTTAAGAAGCACAAGGATTCATGGACTTGGTCTAGATGTTGCTGTCGTCCATGTGGGATAAGAAACAACAGCAAATAATACTTGAAATTTCTTCTATTTCAACATTTTAAAAAATCAATTAAATTTAAAAAAATGAAAGCGCTTCAGTAACCGACAAAATCCCTACCACCTACCATGAAAGCTTTAATGCCCACTAGAGATTGACTACAACTGATCTACTTATTAAAAACCTTGAATATTTTTAACGTTTTCATCTATCTTTCATTTTTACACAAACAAACATTAACCTATTAGGGTGAAATCCTTTTTTCCAACTAAATTTAATTTTTGTGCTTTTCTAAGAATCTAGTTAAAGTGAAAATGGATAAAACATTTATTTTTATAGTCTTATTAGCGAAAGAATGTGTGGAATCAACAAGCCTAACAACATGAAAAAAGGAATCTTTTTCCATCCTCTCAAGGTAAAGCAACGTCAGGTCTCCAATCATCACATCTTCAACGCTGTCCTGCAACAACATCGAAAACCTTTCCTCAGACAATGACGCTTTTGTGCCAAACTGAAAAAACTCAACGCATTCATTTTTCTTTTCCACCAAGAATAGAAATGTGTAAAGGAGAGAAAAATGTGCAAAAGCCCTAACTGAATACAATTGCTCCCTCTTGGAGCAATAGCGCCCCACATTTACAGGGCTGAATCCGAGGGCGCAATCCAATGAGGGGCGTCGGGAGAAGATTCGAGGAGCGGGAAAACCCGCCAAAAGGTTCATCCAGGAGATTAGGGAGGATTAGGTCCGACAGACGAGTCTGTGATTATGAAGAGTGAAGAATTGCTCTTGGAGGAATGTGAGGACTGAAATGTGTTTAACGGGATGCTATGTATATATAGAATGTTGTCTTATGGGGACTCGACAAAATAAAGAGGGTTTTAAAAGTCATTTCATGCGTAAGCCATTTGAGAAAACTTAACGTCTTACACTAAAATAAAAGCAATGTACAGGGTGATTATAATTTTTTTTTTTGTTCTAATGCAGCTGGCAAGCACTTAGACAGTTGACTTCGTTGCCTTAAGGCATGTGCTGCAGTGACTTTACTCACTTAGCACTATCCAGGAGGTGCGTGAAGCTTGAAGAGAAGCTGCGGGCACGGAGTGACAATAACTCCGCAACGCTATACGGTCCTATTAGACCGCGACCTACGGTTTAAAGTGGACTCTGAACCACTCATAAACATCCATGGCACCGGAGGGACAACGAACCCTTAACCTATGGTACCGAGCACCAGAGCGTTAGCCACTCAGCCATTCAGGCGCCACTGATAAAAATATAAAATTTTAATTTCTAAAAAAAATACTTCATCGAATTATAATTCAATCTTCTTTTACTTTTTGGCAGATTATCGATTACATCAACGTCAACGTCTATAAGCTGACGAATATTTTATAAAACTGAATTAAAAAAATGCTAGTTTATTTAATACTAGTCTCATTCGACATCTGCACACGAGGTTATATTCTTTAGTGGCTTCCAAGTAGCCACCATTAATCTTGGATAGGCAGTACAGTTTCACGATATGGTAGAGGCTGCGTTGTCTGGTTCAAGACATTCTAAATTTCAATACCCCAGTGCTCGGATGTCCTCACTGCAGCGTAAATTTAATAGATTTCTTCGCCAATTTCATCATCATTGGCGCAACAGCCCCATGGCGTCCCACTGGGTAATGGTAGATTTCGAGACAAGAGATATTATATTTTTATGGGTTGTCAGCCCTATGGTCAACGGTCAACAGTCACATTACACCACTACAAGCATCCATTCATGGCTCCGCCGAGACTTGAAAACGAAAATGAAATCTAAATGAAAATGAAAATGAAATCGAAAACGAAATCTGTGGCACAGAGCGCCAGAGACTCGTCCATCAGTTTCCTTCGATCTGCTAAATAAAAATATTGAATGCCATAAACGTTTTCATCTATGCTGCTTTTACACAAGCAAACATTAAACCATTAAGGACCAAACTTTTTTTCCAATTTAACATTTTTGCTTTTATAAGAATCTAATTAAAATGAAAAGGGATAAAACATTTATTTTTATAGTCTTATTAGCAAAAGAATGTGTCGAACCAACACGTCTAAAAGCATGGAAAAAAGAATCTTTTTCCGTCCACTCTAGTGAAAGCTACGTCATTTCTGCAGTAATCACATCTTGAACAATATCCTGCAACAACATCGAAAACCTTTCCTGAGACAATGACGCTTTTGTGCCAAACTGAAAAAACTCAAAGCATTAATTTTTTTTACATCAAGTATAGGAATGTGTGAAGGAGGGAAAAAATGTGCAAAAGCCTTAAATGAATGTAATGGCTCCCTCTTGGAGCCATAACGCCCCAGATTTACAGGGCTGAATCCGAGAGCGCAATCCAATTAGGGGCGTCGGAAGAAGATTCGAGGAGCGGGAAAACACGCCAAATGGTTCTTCCAGGAGATTAGGGAGGATTATGTTTGTGATTATTAAGAGTGAAGAACTACTTTTGGAGGAATATATTTTAACGGGATGTGATGTATATATAGAATTTTGTCATGGAAGTCTCGACAAAATAAAACGTATTTTAAAAGCCGTTTCAAGCTTATCAAGCTTTATTTCAAGCCATTTGAGAAACTTAGTGACTTATATTAGACAATGGAGAATGTATATAAAGTTGCGTAATTATTTTATTCATAATTTTTACATTGTACTCTTTGGCTAAAATACATAAAAAGAATATAACATTAAAACTAAAAAGTACCCCAATTGTGGTGATTTATAAATTAGGGAAGTCACTTTATTTTGCAAAACTTATAAAGCTGAGTGACAGTCAGTTAAAGCATATAATAGTAATTTCTAACCAAATATTTTATGTCGGACTTTCGTTAAGCTTGGCAGAATAAATATTCATAAAACAACTTACTGCATTTAAATCTTTTATGTATACTGTACATGCATACAAGCAGGAAGTCTGATGAATTTATACTTGATTAATTAAATTATTAATGAGAATCCTGATGCTGTGTATCTAAATACTTTATATTTGACCAATTATTGTAAGGAACAAAGGAAGTTCTCCTCTTTTGAAAATATTCAGGCAGTTTCTGTCTTTGGTTGTAATATCATTAACAGCACTAAAAACTGTTTCCAAAAGTTATGAAGTAGAAAAAGGTATCAACTAAATATCATTTTTCACATATTTGGATAGGACAGGTAGTTTTAAACAATACTTTTACTTGTGGGTCCTGACTTGTGGGAACTGATTAATTAAATTATTAATGAGAATCCTGATGCTGTGTATCTAAATACTTTATATCTGACCGATTATTGTAAGGAACAAAGGAAGTTCTCCTCTTTTGAAAATATTCAGGCAGTTTCTGTCTTTGGTTGTAATATCATTAACAGCACTAAAAACTGTTTCCAAAAGTTATGAAGTAGAAAAAGGTATCAACTAAATATCATTTTTCACATATTTGGATAGGACAGGTAGTTTTAAACAATACTTTTACTTGTGGGTTCGGATTAAAATAGTCCTAGCCCATGAATGTCCTGAAAGACGACTGAAATGGGTACCCAGTGCCTGGGCGTATAACCGGATGGGGTAAAGTCAGACTTATTCCTTTGGGTGCCCCATGTCAAAAAGAAGTTGTATTTAACTACACCGGCTCATGGACTTAGTCTAGATGTTTCTGACGACCAAGTGGGATATGAAACAGCAATAAATAATGCTTCTTCTATTTCAACATTTAAAAAAAATTCAATTATATTAAAAAAAAAAAAACAGGAAAGTGCTTCCGTAACCAACAGGCCGTTGGTACCACTGACTTCAGGTTCGAATCCTGAAGCCTGTCGTACCAACGTCCTGTTGATTACTGACATGGTGGTATAGTGGCATGGATGCTTGTGAGGGGTTTGGAATCCACTTTAAACTGTAAGTCTCTGCCTAATTAGCTCAAAGTAATGCAAAAAATGACAGTAGAGCGACAAACCAAACCAAATCAGTAACCGACAAAATCATGAATATTTCAACGATCATGAATGCTGAAAAGGCGACTATTAGGCAGTAGGTTGACTATCACTGATCTACTTAATAAAAATATTGAATGTCGTAAACATTTTCATCAAAGCTGCATTTACACAAACAAATCTTAATTCATTAAGGATCAAACGTTTTACCAATTTAATTTGTTTGCTTTTATACGAATCTAATTAAAGTGAAAATGGGAGAAACATTTATTTTTAGAGTCTTATTAGAGAAAGAATGTATCGAATCAACAAGCCTAACCACATGAAAAGCGCAATCTTTTTCCATCCACTCAAGGTAAAGCGACATCATGTCTCCAATCATCACATCTTCAACACTGTCCTGCAACAACATCGAAAACTTTTCCTCAGACAATTACGCTTTTGTGCCAAACTGAAAAAACTCAACGCATTCATTTCTTTTTTTTCGCCAAGAATAGAGATGTGTAAAGGAGAGAGAAATGTGCAAAAGCCGTAACTGAATGCAATTTCCCCCTCTTGGAGCCATGACGCTCCAGATTTACATTGCTGAATCCGAGGGCGCAATCCAATTAGGGGCGTCAGAAGAAAACTCGAGGAGCGGGAAAACACGCCGAATGGTTCTTCCAGGAGATTAGGAGGATTAGGAGCTTTTGGAGGAATGTGGAGATTGAAATGTTTTTAACGGTACGCGATATATATATAGAATTTTGTCTTCAGGGGCTCGACAAAATAAAGAGCATTTTAAAAGCCATTTCAAGCATAAGCCGTTTGAGAAAGCTCAATGTGTGCTACACTAAAGTATAATCAACAAAGAATGGATATATAGTGAAAATTCTGATTTAATAGTTATTTCATTAATAAGTTTTACATTGTACTTATTTGGCAAAAATACATAAAAAAAAAAACCATAGCATTAAACCAGAGGGGTGCTACATAAAAATAATTATTTTCAAAAAAATAATATAACAAATTTTAAATTTAAATTCAATCTACTTTCCCTTTTGCCAGATTATAAATTACATCGTTATGTCAGCGTCAATAATTTGAGGTTTATTGTAGCACTTGTTTCTCACGGGACGAGTTTTGGAATTTAGATCCCAGGAAAAAGAAATATATATTCTTGACTCGTATATAATAACAACCCATCACAAACTTGACAGCAGACAAGCAGCGTTGTGGGTAATTATATTACAGGCAATGATTGTTCTGTACTCATGAGAACAACCTGACAACAGATATTCGGTGTCATGTATAATGAGATTCATGAAATTAGCGAATGTTTGTGTGACCGTTACAGCCTGAAACAACTGCAGAAGGCATATGATCTACAACATGAGACCTTCACAGCCCGAAAAAACTGTAGATGGCATATAATCTACACCATGAGAAGTTCCATCATGATGGGTGATCGACCAGGAGTTGAGAAGTGAGGAAAGCTGCCCTCCCCCTCCCCCTTCTTGACGGTTGTCTTAAAAGTTTTTGGATAGTTTAAAAGGAGGTTTTTGGTGAAGAAGAGAGAGAGTTCTCCGACGAGTCGACCAATAGTGTTTGTTTCTTTTTTTCCTCTGAAGTGGAGGAGGCCGGAGTTTTCGCCTGTTTTTCAAAGTGAATCCCTTGTGGTTTCGTTTATCCTACTGTGTGATAACGAAGGTGTCCCGCAGACCAGGCAATTAGATTCGACGTAGACTCAAGAACTCTGAAATTTTCCGACTGGAGTGAAATGCACTTGTGATTTAATCGTGAAAGTGTGATCAAAATTTTATTTCTAATTTTCCTATTTTTTTGTATAATAACCCAGAGTTCATTATTTGTATATATATATATATATATATATAAAGGGGTTTTAAGTAAAATTAAAAGTGTTCACATGAATCTGAAAGTGGCCCTCTTCTTGAAGCCTTTATAAGTCTAATATAGACCGAGACGTTGCAATATTTATTAAATCTCAATAAAAAAAAATGTTGGCTTATTGAAGAGATTCAGCGGCACAATTAGAAAAATTGATATTGATAAGAAAAATGATTTATTAAAATATTAAATACTTAAAAAAAAGTAAGTGGGAAGCGGACATAAGTTCACACATTTCACGTTTCGGTTTGCAGTGAATATATATATACCGCATCCCGTAGATAACTATGTAGGAATGGAACTATTATAACTATATACATACACGGTGGATGTTATTGAACTTCCCCAATAAACAACTTCCTACAAAATGGGTGAACGGATTGTGATCACATTCAGTATATAGACTATACACGAGATGGCTCTTGAAATTCCGCAGATCGGATAAAAAGTCCACTAAATGGTGCTTTAAATTGAAAAACATTAAATTTAACCACATTAACGACTAACATGGAATATATGCGTAATTTGAATAATTCAGATTTTATAATTAATAGTAAAATGCAAATCTGAGAAGGAACTTGGGGGAAAAAAATCTCGGGATTTGCATGTGTGCAAAGACATGGAAGCATTATACAAAACAAATCTCGGTATGTTTTATCTTTTAACTTTGAGATTTAAGCTTGCTGATGCTACTTTATCTCAGTTTATTCAATCAAACATTTACAGAAGTTGTCATAATCAATTTTGGTATTTCCGACTGTCATGTTGACAGCATCTTTAGTTTAACGTGCGTTATTGGTAAAGCTATTTTACGAAAACA
Source organism: Caerostris darwini (assembly GCA_021605075.1). NCBI lineage: Eukaryota > Metazoa > Arthropoda > Arachnida > Araneae > Araneidae > Caerostris > Caerostris darwini. The sequence goes on along the minus strand of BPLQ01006665.1, from coordinate 248,899 downwards.
AGAGGAAGGCATCTGTTGCGGTTCGTGAATTTCGTCGCAAAAAGAAACTATGGCGTTGACCAATGTCTACCAAATGTGTCCTGGCCAGGATTTCGCGATTTGAAGAGACCGGAAAATTAGGTGTTCAATCTAGAAGAGGTAGTAAGCCTGTCACACCAATATATGTGGATTACATCTATTGTCGAACAGTCACAGACAACTGATTTCGTTAGGCAGTACCCCACGTGCAATAGCTCGACAGACAGGCTTTCTTTATAGGACGATCCAGAAAGTGCTCCAAAACATAATGCATTTTTACCCATACAAGATCCATCTCACTCAACTGATGTTGGATTGGTATAAACTACGAAGGCTTGTATTTGCAATTCGTTTTCTCAACAGAATGCCTCATGCTCTGTCATGGCAGTGGAATATTCTGTGGATTGACGAGGCTCATATATAATTGAATAGGACAGTCAACACACAGAATGGTCTGTGGAAAATCCGCGGATGAGCAGTGAAATTCCTCTCTATTTCTCTACAGAGTTCAGGCAGTCAACTCTGTAGAGAAATAGAGAGGAATTTCACGTAGAAGCAATTTTCCCTTGAAGAAATAACTGCACACGAGCACCTTCCATTACATCGTTCTGGATACAATTACTTTGAAGCATTCTACAATGTGGAGGGTTGTTACTCACCGATGCAGCGTCGCTCTCTGTGCAGTTGGGAGCCTGTGGCGAGGATCCTCGCGGTCGACGGGTGTCCTCCAGACGAGCAAGGATGGACCGAGAGAAACTGGACCCTGGAAAACGTTGAAATTGCTATTCAATTCTCGAAGGATCTTCAGAGTCAGAAAACATTGAATTAACTAAAAAAATTACTAAAACTAAAAAAAAAAAAAAAAAAAAAAATTTATAAATAAACCATTTAAGGTAGTAAAATCAATCTTTTAAAAACTTTGAGGATAAAGACGAAACAGGATACTTGTTTCAATCTTTGCTCAATAAGAAAAATTGAAATGTTAGAAAAATCTAAAATACATAAAATATTTTATTTTGGGGAGAAAAAAATGAGGAATATACATTCAGAATTCAGAAAAGTCAAAGCTATAAATGTTCAATATATCATGTAATTTCACCGCAGGATAGGTCATTTGATTCATTTAATTAATTATGCAATATTGTCTTCAAAAATTGTCACTTAATACCTATCTGTCACACGAATTAAATAACAAATCAAACACAAACTGAGGGAATACATCAAATTCTTAATAGGATAAGAAATGTAAATAAAATAAATGGACAGTAAATAAGTTTTCAAGCTAGTAACTATCCTCAGCAAAAATAGTGTTCATGATATAAACTTGAAATTTGTATCTAATTAGAGAAAGAATATTAGGATGGTCTGGGGATTATTACCCATAAAATTTTGTATATTTTTTAAGAGAGAATTTTTTTCTTTTCCTTGATCAATTTTTAATCTTGGCCGCTTACAACGTTTCTGATTGGTTATTTTTTTTTAATTTCTTTTACAAGTTTTGTATATGTTCAAAATAAATAATAAACATAATAATAAAATAAATAAATAGTGAAAATAAATAAATGCAAAGTATTTTAAAAAATGATATACAAAATAAATAAATACATAATATTTAAAAAATAATATAAAAAATAAATAAATACATAATAATTTTAATTTTTTACGAGCTTTTTTATACGTAAAGTTAATTAAGTTTATTTCACGAGCTTATAATTGAAGAGTTTTTGCATACCGTATTTTGAACGTCCGTTAGCTTTTTCTCCTCATAGGAAATTATGTTTCCTATGAGCATGCGCGCTAGGGAGAAAAAGCTAACGGACGGCCTACGGTAACTAACGTACGGTATGCAAAAACTCTCTATCATTGCAGATAGGAATGCGCAATTTCCTATGAGCATGCGCTCTAGGGAGAAAAAACTAACGGACGTCCAAAATACGGTATGCAAAAACTCTCTAATAGAGAGTTTTTGCATACCGTACGTTAGTTACCGTAGGACGTCCGTTAGCTTTTTCTCTCTACCGCGCATGCTCATAGGAAACATAATTTCCTATGAGCATGCGCGCTAGGGAGAAAAAGCTAACGGATGTCCAAAATACGGTATGCAAAAACTCTCTATTATCTAATTAAATAACGTAAAATTATTCTCAAAGATCGTCTGATGAAAGCAAAGACAATTTTATTTCAAAGTGAAAACGAGATTTTCCTGAAAAAAAAAATCGTTTGGAATTCATTAGTTTTTTTTATTTTTTAAGATTGTTCTTTATGTGTTTTGTTCTTACATTAAATTCTCAATTTTATGTGTCCAACCGATTACATTTTTTAGCATATTTTTTTATTTATTTATTTCTTACTTTAAAATATGAAATCTAATTGTATTGATTATCAAGACATTAGCCCTCCGTAAATATTTCGAGAACTCTTAAATTATTTTTAATTTTGCTCATTTGATTTGTTTTCGATAACGTGCAAGATTTGGAAATAATTCTTCTACCTTTATAGAGAGAATTTAAAAAAAGGGCCACATTTGTCAAGTGGGAAAATAAAAAATGGAAATGATGTCTGAATATTTTCCGCACATCATATCTTAGAAATTCATTTATTTACATAATTTATAATCCGAAAACGCGATTAGAATGATATCATAATAAAAATAGATTAGAGATTATTATTGCGTTAGTTAAAACCGCTGAAAACTTGATTTATCATAAATGATGATTTTATATCTCAAAAATTCATTAGTACTATAGAGAACTATTTTTCACTCTGCAACCAACTGGGCAATTAATAATGGTCAAACGTGGCTTTTTTCAGGTATCTTAATATATATATATATATATATGGGCCTGACGAACGACTGACTGATGCTTCGTACAACATGTTTCGGGTTTCAGTTCCTGCGGTGCCATGGACGTTTGTAGTGATTCGGAATCCACTTTAAACAGTAGTTCCTAGTCTATGTCCCCTTTAAACAGTAGGTCCCTTTGATGACTATGAAGCGTTGGGCGTTTCCTACCTCAAGAAAGAAAACATCTTATGTTTTGGAATCTGCCACAAGGCAAACGGCTTTGACTAACCATGGGGCTTTTGCGTCATTGAAAAAGAAAAATATATATTCTTTATTCTATATATATATATAGATGGGCCTGAATGGCCGAGTGGCTAGCGCTCTGGCGCTTGGTACCACAGGTTTCGGGTTCGAGGTTGTTTGTAGTGGTTCGGAATCCACTTTAAAAAGTAGGTCCCAGTCTAATAGGATCGTAGAGCGTTGCGGGGGCATTGTTACTCCGCGTCCGTGGCTTATCTTCAAGTTACACGCGCCCCCTGGGTAATGCAAAGTGAGTACGTCTGTGCAGCACTTGCCTTAAGGCATCCAAAGACCAATCTGTCTGTGTTTGCCAGCTGCATTAGAAAGAAAATATATATATATATACAGATCATAAAACTATGTTATTAATGTTATCATATGATCAGATACTTAATGTAAGAAAGGGTTTGCATTGCAGAAATCAAATCTGCTGACACTCCTTTTGACCTTCCTCTCCCCTCTAGCTCAATGGAAGAACTTTCTATGTTCTACAATGGACAACCCCAGCATTGACAACATAATTTTCGGCTCATTATCACTTATCCGGTTTCATACCAAGTTCTCCTAAGGTATATTTCCGCCGGATACTGAAGTCTTACGTCTTATAAGACTTCCGAATGCTAGTCAATCGGAAGTCTGATTTTCTGCCAATGCATGCTTCCAATTGGCTGGCTTTGTATTCCGAGATATTTTGTAGAAAAAAAAATATCTACTCAACCGAATATCTTTCAGTCACATTGCATCATTAGAAAAGAAAAAAAATTCTCCCTTTCTCACTTTACTAAAAGCATATTTGGAATCTATGTGAAAACGTTTAAAATATAATCTAAACATATTTTGAAGTCGAACTACATTTTTGGAGTTTAACCCCATTCCTATTCGAATCCATTGAATATTCCTCTCAACATAAAGTCACAGAAAGTTTATTCCAATTTTTCTCAGTTTTCGAGATTCGCTATTTTCAACACCCACTCTTTTGGCGTCCGAATTGTAATCCCAGTTTTACAGAAAAGAATGCAAAAGTTTGAATTCAAAAATTGATAAGTTTTTTTTTTTTTTTTTTTTGTGGCGAATGGTTATACATATTAATAGAAAGATTCTGAGCATATAAATAAATGTACAGGAAGTTATTTTCAACAGGAAAATGTAATGAAAAAGATTTTATGTATTACAAACATAGAGTATTTGGTGTGCAAATAAAAATTAACTGTTTTATTAAATTTTTATCGTTTCAATTTACTATATACGTATTTTAAAAGTTTTACTACAATTTTTGTTTTCCTCTTTGAATATAATGCTAAAACATTTAAAATTCAACAATGGTGGAAACTAAAACAAATCTTTAACATTCTGAAACTAAATAATAATAATAATATTAAATAAATAATATAAATAAATAAATAAAATAAATAAATAAAAACAAATAAATAAAAACAAATAAATAAATAAAATAAAAATAAATGAATAAATAAAATTGAGAATGTAATGTAAGAACAAATGCATAACGGCAATCTTAAAAAAAAAACTATAAATTGCAAACCATTTTCTGTTCTTGAAAAACCTCATTTTCACTTTGATATAAAATCGCCTTTCCAACGATTTGTTAGAACTTTTTTAGAATAATTTTTCATCTGAATTAATTTTTTTCTAAATTATTTAATAATTACTCAATTATTTGGTAAATAAACATTATGTATAAAAATTCCCGTTAAAGAAATTTTAAAAAAATTGTATAGATTTTCTTGAAAATATCCAAAATTGAAAATGGCCAAGGACACGAAAAAACCCTTTCTTTAAACAAATATCTACATTTATAAATAATAACATTTCAAAAGAAAATAACAAGAGAAATTAATAATGCATACTTTTTACATTTTTATTTAATCGAAGAAAAATTAAATCCAAGAAAATCCAAATGTACAATATTAGTGACTTTTTATTATTTAAAATTTTATTTTATTTCTATGAAAAGCAATTATTAAAAAACAACAACATTATTTTATAAAATTAAATAAATTTAACAATTTATCTTGGCATAGAACAACTATTCGTTAAACGCTTTGAAAAAAATAGTAGTTATGCACCAAACAAGAAATACTAAAAAAAATTAAAAATATTCTAAAAATGAAAATTCTATCATTTAATTGAGATTTATCGTGATGTCGATAATAATGTTTGCGAAACCGACGCATTTTGAGGAACACCATTTTGCTTCATTTTTTTTTTTTTTTTTTTGCCGACTAAATTCTGACTACTGAAAAAAATAAATAAATAAATAAAATAATAATAGCAATAATTTATTAAAAGATTTTGGGAGCTTTCATCCCCGTAAGAATAATTTTTGAAGTAAAAATAAATTTTTGTCATTTCAATCTACTATATACGTATTTTAAAAGTTTTCCTATAATTTTTGTTTACCTCTTTAAATATGCTACAGCATTTAGAATTCAACAATAGTAGTAATCAAAATACTTCTTTTAAACATTCTAAAACTAAAAATAAATAAATAAGTAAAATAAATAAATAAAATAAAAAAAAATAAATAAATAAATAAAATAAAAATAAATAAATAAAATAAAATAAATACATACATTTAATTAAAATAAATGAATAAATAAAATTTAAAATTTAATGTAAGAACAAAACGCACAAATAACAATCTTACAAAATAAAAAAAAAATTCTAGAATTCCAAACGATTTTCTTTTGTTGAAAAATCTAATTTTCATTTTGAAATAAAATTGTCTTTTGCTTTCGCCAAACGATGTTTTTAAAAAATTTTACTGATTAATTTTCTTCTGAATTATTATTTTTTTTTTTACTAAATTATTTAATAATTACTCAATTATTTGGCAAATGAAAATTATGTATAAAAAATCCCATTAAAGAAATTAAAAAAAAATGTTATGGATTTCATTGAAAATGTCCGAATTTGAAAGCGGTCAAGGACACGAAAAAACCCTCTCTTGAAACAAATACTCATATATTTTATGGATAATAACATTTCAAAGGTAAATAACAAAAGAAATAATTAATGCATCATTTTTAAATTTTTATTTATTCTAATAAAAATAAAAAAAAGTTTCATGTACACTATATTTATTAGACATTAATGACTGTCACTTAAAATGTCATTTGATTTCTATGCAAAACAATTGTTAATTAAAAAACATCGTTTTGTAAAATTAAATAAATTGAACAATTTATCTTGGTATAGAAATATTATTTGTTTCAAAGCATTAAACACTTAGAAAAAAAAATTGTAGTCATTCACAAACAAGAAATCATAAAAAGTAATAAAAATATTCAAAAAATGAGTATTCCATCATTTAATTGATATTTATCGTGATGACGCCAGACTAGAATTATCTGCGAAACCGACACCATTTTGTCCCATTTTTTTGTTAACTGAATTCTGACTACTGAAATGGTAATAATAATAAAATAAATAAATAAGTAATAATAATGATGATTTATTTAAAAATTAGGGAAGTTTTCTTCCTTGTATACGAATGTTATCTGAAGTAAAATTAAATTTTTGACATTTCAACTACTATAAACGTATTTTAAAAGTTTTATCACAATTTTTATTTTCATTTTTGAATAAATGCTAACACATTTAGAACTCAACAATGGTAGATAGCAAAAAAAAAAAAAAAAAAAAAAAAAAAAGAAAACCCGTGAAAGAAATTTCCTTGAAAATGTCCAAAATTGAAAGTGGTCAAGGACACGAAAAAGTCCTTTCTTCAAACAAATGCTTACATATCTTATGAATAATAACATTTCAACAATAGAAATTAATAGTACATCATTTTTACATTTTTATTTGACCCAAGAAAAATATAAAAATTTACATGTTATTACAAATTTACATTATATTTAACAGACATTAGTGACTATTTGTTACTATGAAAGACAATTAATAATAAAAAACATTGTTTTGTAAAAGTGAATAACTTGAACAATTCATCTTGGTATTTAATTATTATGTGTTACAGAGCTTTAAACACATAAAAAATGTAGTCATTCACCAACAAGAAATTATACAAAGTAAAAAATATTCTGAAATTGAATATTTTATCAATTAGCTGATATTTATCGTGATGTGGCCAGACTAAAACTGACTGTAAAGCCGATGCCATTTTTAGAAACACCATTTCGTGCCATTTTTTTTGCGGACTGAATTCTGACTACTGAAAAAAATAATAATAATAAAAAATAAATTAGTTAATAAAATAATAATAGTAGTAATTTATTTAATAATTATTGAAACTTTCGTCCCTGTAAAATGATATCTGAAGTACAATTAAATTTTTGTCATTTCAACGTACTGTATACGTATTTTAAAAGTTTTACTACACGTTTTGTTTTCCTCTTTAAATATTACGCTAAATCATTTCGAATTCAACAAGGGCAGAAAATAAAACGATTCTTTTAAACATTCTAAAACTAAAAAAAAATAATGATAAAATTTAGAATTTAATGTAAGAACAAAGCACATCACAGAAATCTTGAAAAATAAAAAAATATATAGAATTGAAAACGATTTTCTCAAAATTTCAAATCTCATTAAAATCGTTTTTACTTTCCTCAGGCGATCTTTTCGAACAATTTTACATTAAATTTTCTTTTCAATTAATAGAGAGTTTTTGAATACCGTACGTTATTTACCGTAGGACGTCCGTTAGCTTTTTCTCCCTAGCGCGCATGCTCATAGGAAACTGAGCATGCGCGCTAGGGAGAAAAAGCTAACGGACGTCCTACGGTAAATAACGTACGGTATGCAAAAACTCTCTAATGTTTTACTAAATTATTTAACGATTACTCAAGTATTTAGTAAATAAATATTATATATAAAATATCCCGTAAAAGAAGTTAAAAAAATTACAGATTTCCTTGAAAATATCCAAAATTGAAAGTGACCAAGGACATGAAAAAACCCTCTCTTCAAACAAATACCTACATATTTTATGCATAACAACATTTCAAAAGTAAATAACAATAGAAATTAATAACATATGATTTTAACATTTTTATTTAACACAAGAAAAATAAAAAAAAAGCTACATGTACACTATATTTATTAGACATTAGTGACTTTTTATTACTTAAAATGTTATTTTATTTCTATGAAAAATAAATGTCAATCAAAAGCATTACTTTGGAAAGATAAGTAAAGTGAACAATTTATGTTGGTATAGAACTATTTTGTTATAAAACTTTAAACGCTTTAAAAAAAACTGTAGTCATTCACGAAAAAAGTAAAAAAAATATTCCAAAAATGAATATTCCATCATTTAAATGATTATTTATCGTGATGTGGCCAGACTAAAATTATCTGCAAAATCGACGCCATTTTATTCCAATTTGTTTGGTGACTGAATTCTGACTACTGAAAAAATAATAATAATAAAATTAAAATAAATAAATAACAATAGTAATAGCAATAATTTATAATGGAAACTTTCATCTCTGCAAGAACAATATCTGAAGTAAAATTAAATTTTTGTCCTTTCAATCTATTGTAAAGTTTTACCACAATTTTCCTTTTAGACATTAGTCACTATGCTAAAAAATTTATGATTCAACAGTTGTGGAAAGCAAAGCGATTCTTCTAAACATTCTAAAATTAAAAAAATATGTATATATAAAATAAATAAATAATAATAATACTAAAATTGTTAATTAGCATTTAATGTAAGAACAAATCGCATAACAGCAATCTTAAAAAATAATTTAAGAAAAAAATCACTAGAATTCAAAACGGTTTTCTTTTTTAGAATAATCTCATATTCGCTTTGAAATAAAAATGTTTTTGAGTACTCCAGACGATTTATCAGAACAATTTTCCCCCAGAATTTATTTTTTTAATTAAATTATTTAATTTAATAGAAAAAATTAATTATTATGATATATTATGTGTTACAAAACTTTAAGCATTTAAAAAAAATGGCAGTCATTCACCAAACAAGAAATCATAAAAAGTAATAAAAATATTCTAAAAATGAATATTCCGTCATTTAATTGATATTTATTGCGATGCCACCAGACTAAAATTGTCTGCAAAACCGAAGTCTTTTTTTAGAAACATCATTTTGTTCCATTTTTTGTTGACTGAATTCCAAAAAAAAAAAGTCGAGAAAAAAAACCAATACTGTTTCCCTGATTAAATTTTGAACTTCAATTCTGTTTCTTGCAATCAAGATTGTTGGCGAAACTGTTGTGGCTGATGTAAAATCCAAAGAAATTTACACTTTTAGTTTTCTTTGGAACCTAGATGGCCTAGGAAATGTGGGTAATCAACGAAGGAGGTCCTAGACCGGTAAATTAGTTAGTGTTCCTCAAAGGAATTCATTTGAAATTCTAAATATGCTCATCAAAAAAAAAAAAATCCTTTTTCAATTTTCTTTTGCTTTTTGAATATTTTCTGTAGATATGAAATGCATAAGTTAAAAATAAGATCAGACATAGAAATTAAACACTCTGTCTTCTCAAAGAAGTTAAAGCTTAAAAGTTACAGAACTTTTTGTGACATATTTTAGAACATTTTTTTTTAAAAATAATCTTATGGATTGGTTTTTTGAACAGAATGGAATTTAGATTATATATTAAGATTTTTTTTTAATATTTGTTTTATAGCTGGGTAACAGAACTCAAGATTAAAAACATTTTAAAAAAAAATTAAATCGCTTTAAGTCATAAAATCGTAATTAATGGCCAAATTTCAATTGATAATGGATTATGTAGACATAATAATTTTCTGTCATCATCATCATCACCATCACAATTATTTTTCCTATTATTATTATAATTATTATGAGGCATGATAATCGAGTTAGCGCTCTCACATTCAGTGCATCAGGTTTCCAGTTCCACTTTAAATCGTTAGTTCCTCCTAAATCCTCCCGGAAGGCACTGCCCTCCTTCTTCAGCGACAGGGAGCCAAGTTAGACTTTTACCTACGGATGCTCCATCACAACAGAAGTTGCCCCTCATTCCCTCCTTCCATGAGTAGACTACTCAGGGGATGTCCGTCCCGCGCTTCAGGACACTGAGGATGAGTCACAATAACAACAATAGAAATACCATAGAGGAACATTCGCAGAACACACTCAAAATATTAACTAGCTTGCTCTGATTCGCAAAGATCTAGAAGTGACCTTATTGACTAGATAATTAAGTAGTTATAAACTGGTGTCCAAAAGTTAAGCATAAATCGTAAAATGCGAAAAACATGGAGTAAATATTCGTAAAATTATTGGGCTTAGAAACATTGGGCTTATGCAAAACTTTTCAGTCGACTACGTCCTGCGCATGTCGGAACGCAGAGAAACCGATTCACACAGCATAGGCAGTTCAGACAAGTTTTGTGCAACTGCTGTGCGAAGGAACGTTGTTAACCATCAAACAAGGTGAATGATGGCACAAAGACGCCAATTGGACATGTTTGCGAAAGGAAGAATCGTTGGAATGCTGGAATCCGGACGATCACAAACCGAAGTGTCTCGAATTTTGAATGTAGACCAGTCTGTGACCTCAAGACTGTGGCGGAGGCTTCAAAGAACGGGAGATGTTACCCGACAACCAGTATCAGGTCGACCAAGAGTCACAACCCCTAGCCAAGACCGATAGCTGGTAATAAGTGCGCGACGTCAGAGGGGCAGTACTGCCAGAGCACTGGGTTCGGCGCTCACAGTCGCCACAGGAATACGAATTTCGAGACAAACTGTTTACAGGAGACTTAATCATGCTGGCCTGTATGCCAGAAGACCAGCAGTTTGCATTCCCCTCCCGTCTGCGCATAAATGCGATCGTTTGAACTGGAGTTTGAAACATCAACATCAGAGTGTGGGAGAGTGGGCCAATGTGATGTTCAGTGATGAGTCCCGGTTTAGTCTGAGTAGTGATTCTCGTCGGGTAACGATATGGAGAGAACGTGGAACACGTTTTGAACCAAGAAACATAACGGAAATACATCATTTTCCATCAAGGGGAGTAATGGAGGTATGGGCAGGCATCATGATGGACGGCCGCACAGACCTCCATTTCTTTGACACGGGGTCTGTGACTGGTCAAAGATACAGAGACGAAGTTCTTGAGCCTTATGTTCGCTTGTTTCGAGGTGCTGCCGGTCCTGACTTCATATTCATGGATGATAATGCGCCATGTCACCGATCGGTGCTGGTTGATGACTTCCTTGAAACGGAAAACATCCAGTGCATGTCGTGGCCTGCGAACTCCCCTGATTTAAATCCTATCGAGCATGTATGGGATATGCTCGGGAGACAAATTGCAGCCCTTTCGCACCCACCAAGCTCCGTTACAAAACTGAATAGAGCTCTCCAAGAAGCTTGGAGCCGTTAGAGCCCACAACTGATTCATCATCTCATAGCAAGTATGGTAAATCGATGAGCAGCATGCCTGGCTGTCAGAGGTGACCCCACGCCTTATCAAACTGCAGCATCAGTATTTTATTTAATGTTTTCTTTCATTTTTTCTTTAAAGTGTGAACCCTTGCTATGCTCAGTTTTCTTTCAAACTGCTACTTTGGATAATAAAATTAATTATCATCTTTCTTTTGATTTGCTGTCTTATTTTATAACCATTTTACACTCGCATATCACGTTTCCCGCCATTCTGATTTACAGTTCCTTCTTTATTCACATAATTATCAATTATGCTTAACTTTTGGACACCAGTGTAGATGGCGGATAAAATTTGAGTTCCTCTAAAATTATAATAGTTTCTTTTTTATACATTACCGATTTTCATGTTATTTGAATATTTTTTTTGGGTATACTACTGTGCCCAAAAGTAAGACCAATTTATTATTTTTTTCAAAAACTCTTTATTTATTCTTCCAAATTTATTTCATCGCCTTCAAAGTCATCCTCTCCGGACACAATGCACTTATGACAACTTTTTTTCCAATCCTCAATGCATGCTAAAAAGTCATTGGCAGAGATGGCCTTCAAAGCACGCGCCGATTCACGTTGAATCTCTTCAATCGCCTAAAAACGGTGTGGTCTTTTGAGTTTAAGGAATAGCCAGAAGTCGCACGGTGTGAATACGGGGGTTGTAGAACGATATCGTTTTCATTTTTGGCGAAAAGGTCACGAAGAATCAATGCAGTGTGAGCTGGCGCATTCAGTGTCTTCGGTACCAATCGAGATTGGACGCGTTTGAGGTCCAAAATAGAATTGACAGATCCTTTTGAAATTCCAACATCATCAGCAAGGTCTCTAATTGTAAATCGACACTAAATCTTTAATTTTTTGGACGTGAGACTCGTCGGTTGAGGTGAATGGTCGACCAGAGAGTTCGTCTTCAACGCGTTCTCTGTCTTCTTTGAACTGTTTATACCACTTGTAAACCTTTCTTTCCGATATAGGAATGCTCACCGAAAGACTTTTGCAACATTCTATACGTTGCAAACAAAAAATTCAACACAAGGTCTTTGCTCAATTAATTCAGACATTTCAAAAATTGCCGGAATCAGTTTTAGCGTCTCACAAAGCCAAGCGTAACTCAAACACTAATGACTATTTTGACGTTAGATTTCCTACGGATGTCAAGGACAGTGCCAGCAACCTAAAAAAGAAAAGAAAATTGAAATTCCTTAAGCCCCGGGAATTTTAAATTGAAAATGGTTCTTACTTTTTGGACACAGTAGTATCTTAGTGTGCTTTTAAAAATATGGCGAATTTATACAAGATTTGTTAAATTATTATAATTATTTAAAGAATATTTTTAGATTTCTTTCACAATCCAATAAATTCTTATACTTTAAATAATATAATCATAGAAGATTTATTAACAATTGTATTTTGCTATTTATGCTTATTTATTTACTACTTTATTTAATTTACTTTTATTTATTTTACTACTTTATGTTTATTTATTATTTTATGCTTATGTTTTACTTTGCTTTTTATTTAACATAAATTATCTAAAATTCTAAAAATGATAGCAAAATATATCTGGAATTTTTTTTTCACGTAATAAAACATTAAAACAACAACAAAAAAAAATAATAAGGAACAGTTGTTTATCACAAACAGTGATGATCACAACATTGTTTATCTGATAAAAAAAAATAGGCCGGATATTCAATTTAACAGCAACAGCAGTAGCAAACATTGCTTCATTTAACAAAGGCAATTGACGCAGAAACCATTACTGTGTTGCCATTCTGTGTACATAAAAAACATCCCTGTCTAATCGATGCAGTTCGCTTTTGGCCAATAAGATAAATGCTCTCTCTGACCGGAAATGACGCCGGGAAAGATCATGGAGGGTCAGTTCTTGCGATTACAGTTGGCGGTCTTTACAAGCGCAATAAATCACTAGCAAGTAGCGACAGCTGTTGCTTTTTTATGTGTATGGATATAACATCCCCGTTTCCAATCACAGCAAACAACAAGCAAAGAAAGGATCACTGAATGTTGGCTTTTATTTGCGGTCGTCTTTTTGTATCATTGGGAGGGAAACAGCAGTTGGATTTGACTGGAAACGGTCCCATTTTGTTGCTGATTAGGTGTACAAAACGGATTAGATTGGGTTTTTACTTTTGCCAGCAGACAAATATAATTGGGTTGTCCTTGTTCTGTGATAACAGAATTTAGATTATTATTGAATGCTTTTTTATATAATAATAATAATAATAATAAAGTATTTGTAACAATATGGCATTCGAAAATTGGTTGAAATTTCGGATTAATTAAAATTTTTAATAATATTAAAAAATGTGGGGACTGATGGCCGAGTGATTAGCGCTCTGGCGCTTGGTGCTACATGTTTAGGGTTCGAATCCAGGCGGTGCCATGGATATTTGTAGTGGTTAGGAATTCATTTTAAGCCATAGGTGCAGGTCTAATGCGGCTGTAGAGCATTGGGCTGGCAACCCTACCCCATAAAAAGAAAACCTCTCCTGTCTTAAAATCTGCCTTGAATAATGCCTTCAAAATTTTATCTTTCTAAAACAAATTTTATTTTAAAACTGTGGGTGATAGAAATAAAATTACAAGCATTTCACACTTTACGGTAATCGAAAAATAATATTTTTTTTAAAGAAAATGTATTTTTTGTAAAAATTTCAATGTTGGAAAAGTGATACAAGTAATTGATAACCTTAAAGTGACAACGAAAAGTGATAATTAAAAGTCAAGCAGTCTTACGCGAAATTATATTTCAAAAATGCAATCTACGTTTTTCATATCTTTCCGAAGAATCACAACAGGAATTTTGAAAAATATATAATGCTGTAAATAATAAATTTAAAGGAGATTTTAACAAAATCTGGTGTTGCCATTTATATATTTAAAATATTTTTAATACTTTAAAAACATCTAGTCCAGATGCTTAACATGACACATTGCTGCAAAAGCGTTTTTCTTTAAATGAGAAAACTTTGCAATTTCAACAATTTTAATCATAAATTATTTTTAATTTTTAAAAAAATCCTCAAAACTTAATAAAAATGTTTTCCAGTCAAAAAAAGTTATCATTTATTTTTAAAGGACAAATTTCAAAGTCTAATCAGATAACTTAAATGCAGATAACTTGAAGTTTAATGCTTAGAATCGGAAAATTTTTGTGGTGAATATTTTTTAATTTATATGAGCAGGAAAACAAACCAGAGGGGAAAAAAATGCATTTAAAAAAGACGTAGAACCAGATTTTTAAATATTGTGCAATAAAAATAATAATAATAATTGCAATAAAAATAATACATGAAACCTCCCTCCATTATCATTGTTTCATTATAATTATTCTGAAATTTTCATCCTATGTGTTTAATTTGATTACCAATAATTGAGTTTAATTTGTAACTGTTTACTCAAATTAAACATGACCCTAACAAACCGACTGACTATGTTTTTATTAAAAAAAGTAGAAGTACGATGAATTGTTTAGGAGAATTTTTCATAAATTGCGATAAATTCTAAAGAAATTTGTAAAGTTTTAGTAAATATAGTGACATAAATAATTATAATCTTCGTACTATGTCTTAACTAGTTTTAGATAAATATATTTCCCGTTTTTTACCAAATGGGGCTGTCTTTGTTATTTCAGTCAATGGGAATCTGCTAATATCTCATAAAGAATTACTAAGGGATTCCGCATCGATATGTCAGCTATATTTCTGACGATATAGTAATAGTGATCTACAGAGAAATCATACTGTACTTGGGTAATGTATAGGGGTGATTACTGCCACACTATCAAGTCAATATGAGACACGCTATTTTATCCTCTACAAGGGTGGCCAAGCCAAATGATCTTGCGGGCCACTTTGGAAATGCATCAAAACTCCGTGGACGAATATAAAATTATATATCTCTATATTAGATTTAGACCCCTTACCCATTATAAACATATTTTTGGAATGAAAAATTGAAACTTCATGAGTTATTATTATTGTGTTTATTGTTATTCTTACATGTAAACACAGATAATATAATAATAAGGATACTAAGTCACATTTGAAAGATGTTTTTAAGGCACGTTTGTAAAGAAATATATAACACTAAAAAGGAAATGTAAAAAATATATAAATATAAATGAAATTTAAAAAAAAAATGAAATCATTTAAATGTACTTATTTTACTAGTGCGATATGTGTTTCTCCACTCTTTCACTTAGCTTTTGCAAATCGATCTCAATTTGGGCATTTCCACATCGTAATGGGTGTTGCAGGTTAGCGGCTGTTATGTTTGAGCGTGGTCTGTGTTTGGTCAATTTCATTTCAGGAAAAAAGAAAGCGATATGCAGGTGTTATTGAAGTTGCAGAAGTTGTACCAAAAGGATTAACAACTTCATCTGAGAGTCTGGTTTGCTCTCCTATCAACTGTGCGTATCTAAGGGTGGTCTCTCCGTCACTGAGATTATTTAAAGTAAAACATAGAACCTGTTATATTAGATGTTCCAAGATGCGCGCAACTTTAGTTCGGTGAATATAATTTAATTTTGCTATGAACTCATAACTGTAAACAACATCTGTCACATATTCGCAAGAATATTATCTTAAAATGAAAGTGAATTTTTTCTCATCATTTCGACAGTTCATTTTTGAATATAGGGATGCACACGTAATGTATTTTTTTAATGCATTGGTTTTCACTACTGTGTCCATTATAAAATAGATATAGTTTGTAAAAGTGTGATAAATCTCAAGGGCCGGAAAAATGTGCAAGGTGGGCCGGCGGCTTGACCGCCCCGGCTCTACAGAGTGTATTCGTTTCTGAAAGCAGTAACTGAAACGTCCACCACAGAGAGGATCGTCCTAAATTTTTTTTAATTAATATCGTGATCATGTCAGAATAAAATTAAAAAGCATGAAAACTACAGTTAAATTATTTTAAAAATTAATTAAAATTATCATTCAATTAAACTTTATAACTTTTTTACAATTTATTGCCAATTTAACATGAAATTATTTCAACAATTAATTTTAATTTCCATTCTTTTATTAAAAAAAATGGTCAATAGACGATTCTCATGTTTAATTAACATCGTGATGATATTATAATAAAGTTAAAAATCATAAAAAATAAAATTAAAAATCATGAAAAATTAAATGAAAATCTTTGAATGATTAATTTTATTTTCCATTCTTTTAATTAAAAAAAACAGTCAATCGACGATTCTCATGATTAATGAACATCGTGATCATATTATAATAAAATTAAAAATCATTAAAAATAAAATTAAATATCATAAAAATAAATTAAAAACAATTTATAACAATTAACAATAAATTAAATTAAAAACCATAAAAAAATTTAAATTAAATTAACTTAAATTAAAATAAAATTAAAAATTAATTAAAATTATCATTCAATTAAACTTCACAACTTTCTTTAGAAATCATTTGCAAATTTAAAATGAAATTTCTTTAACCGATTAATTTTAACTTTCATCCTTTTATTTAAAAAAAACAATCAATCGACGATTCTCCTGTTTCCATGGTAACAAAAATGACGATTTTAAATATCCACGACACTATCATTTTTCACTTTGAAAAGTAAAACACTTTTTATTTATTAAAAAAAAAATCCCCTGCCTTCCGAATTATTCTTCACACTTATCGTAATCCATAAGCTAGGTGTTATTTCCTTTATGCAAACTCTAATAAAAAGTAAAACTCTAATAATAACTGTTTTTTTCGAAGAGTAAAAAAAAGCTCCTTTTTATCTCCTCCGGTCACCACAGATACTCAATCAAACGATTTTTCTCTATTTCGTTGTCACCTTCGATAAACCTTTCAGACGATTTATATAACTTAGTGAAACCCGATCGAAAATATCATTTCCTAAAAACACATCGTCTGCTAATAAGGCCATTTTTTAAAAAGATGGAAGTCAAAGTCTTTATTTTTTATCATTTTTTTTTTTTTTTTTTTTTTTTTTTTGTTATTGATCATTCTAATTATCTTTTGCTGAACATTTGCCAGATTTTAGAACAGGTTGTTTGATTAGGAGTTTGGAAAGTATTTTATTTCACAATTT
Organism: Caerostris darwini; assembly: GCA_021605075.1. Lineage (NCBI taxonomy): Eukaryota > Metazoa > Arthropoda > Arachnida > Araneae > Araneidae > Caerostris > Caerostris darwini. The sequence continues at coordinate 231,287 of BPLQ01006665.1, read as the reverse complement.
TTTTTATCCCTTCTTTTTTTATTATTTCTTTCGTCGAATATAAAAACGGAATAACAGACTGTAAATCATTGATATAAATCATTCATATAAATATGCACCATTTTTGTTTGGAATTTCTTTGAAAATTATTTTTTTTTTCATAGATTTCGGAAATTGAAAGTATATTCGGAAAATGAATGTCGTATATTGAAATTCGAATAAGGTTTTATTTTCATACTTTTCAATATTTAAATAATAATAATAAAAATAGTGGGACAACAATTAATTTTTATATATGACACGACATAAAAGTTAAGTAATTTTCATAACTTATTTAATAAACTTCTTAAGAAATGCAATAATATTAGTAAATAAGCCATATTAGCTGAATTCTGTACTGAGTTTTGTAAATTTATTTTGAAATTCTACATAGCAATTTAAATTTCATACTTAAATATTTTCGTAGTATGATGTAAAATAACTAAATACGAAAAGATATTGTTAAGAAAATTTTTGAGAAATAAATTCTTAGAGAACAACAAATTTTACTTTATATTTTTAAAAACATTTCTACATCCCATCAAACAAGAAATAATGAAATTATGTCATACTTAAAAATTTTAAGGCGAAACAACACAATAATACAACATAAACATTAATCTAATATATTTCTAATCTAATATAATCTGTGTCTCACAATAATTGTTAGTAAAAAGAGTTTTTATTAATGCTGTTGTAAACCATTGAATAAAAATAATTAAATCCAAGCTTTCATGTTTTAAGCTTTTCATATTTTATAGCAATTTTTATTATAAATTTAAGGCAGATTATTTTCATCTAACTGAATGTAATAAACATATAATTTGAACTATAATTTAAATTATTAAATTAGTAATTAAAATTTATTAAAAAAGTTTTATTACAATGTTTAAAAAGTTATTTAAATTACACATTAAAAAGTTAAAATAAATTAAATGTTAATTGAAACCAAATAATTCAATATAATTCAATAATAAATCAATAAAAATTTTTAAAATTTAAAATGAAATAAAATTTAAAAAGTTATTTAAATAGAGTTAATTCATTTTAATTCAAAATATTACAATAATGCTTTTCATAAAAATAATAAAAATTCATAATCATAAAAACTCATTACAGTTATGCTTTTCCTTATAAAATTTATAAATAGGGTCTTAAGTAAACACCTATAATTAGATTAAAATAATTTGTAATACTGTAATAAATTAGATTGTTTATTATTAAAAGAAATTTACCAAATAGTTAACATATCATCAAAACAAAAAATTATTTAAAAACAAACAAAATATTTTAAAATATACATATATGAAGAACTATTTTGATTTCAAAGTGACTTCAATGCTCTTTAAAAGTGGGAATCGAACTTTCATTCTCCTGTAGGATTCATTTTATAAATAATCTCATAAAGCTAGGTATCATTCCTAAGTATTTTCGAAAAAAAATTTTAATAAATAAATAAATAATAAAATAAATGAATAAATAAATAATAAAATAAATGAATAAATAAATAAAAAAAATGGGAAAATTGAAATTCATCATTCATTCATTCAAAAAAAATTTTTTTACCAGATAGTTTTGCAAAATATTTCTTTCATCGATATGTCACATTAAAATAAATAAATAAATAAAAAGCAGAGAAAGAAAATGCTTTGTGAATGTAAAATTAGCATTTAATTAAAACATTTAATTAGCACATTTAAATAAGCATTTAATTTAAAATTAGCATTTACATAAAAAAAGATTTAAACTTTAGAAAATAAAATTTGAAAAAAATCGTCTGTCTCGCACTATAACTTATATAAAATTATTAAAGATAAAAAAAATGGCGTACCAAACGAAAACATTACATAAACTTTTAGAATAATTTCATTCGAAACTATAGAATTTATAGTTAAGTTCCTAGTTCATAAATAATAAAAGTTTCATAAATCAATAATTACATTTCGTGAAATAAAAGTTCAAAATAATAAACAAAACAAAAAAAAATCGTTTGCAAGAACTTTAAAAAAGAAGTATAAAAAACAATTTATTTAAAAGAATGTTATTCTAAAAGAACCCTGTCATTTTATCTGTCAATTGTTTTGTTTGAATTAATCATAATGATATTTGAATGATCTTGGCCATTTTTTTTATTTAAACTTTGATGGTTCTTCCAATACTGTAAAGGAAAGTTATATACAATTCTCATAAATTATATCAGGGCAGGAAATCGAATGAATTATGGGTAATTGATAATCGCGAGTAAACAAGAACCTTCAATTTCTTTTTCTTCTATGGCATCGGTGTTATTTATGATGTTTATTCAATTTTATCGTTTTTTTGGATTTGCAAATTTATTTTGAGATTGAGATCAAATATTTATGGTAATATTTGATTCTAATACTTTCAAATAACACAATTTTTTTATAATATAATATATTTTATAAACGTTTAGGAAACAATATTAAGCATTTGAAATTAAATTATTAATTCGAAAATTATTAAATTAAGGAATTGCATTAAAAAATCGACTACTTATATTTATTTTTTTTAAAGATTATATTTATTTAATTTTTGTTGACCAATGAATGTTAAAATAAAATTTATATTTTTTCTATGACAACGGTATTATTTATGATGTTTATACATTTTTATCGTTTTCTAGTATTTTCAAATTTATTTTGAGATTGAGATGAAATATTTATGGTAATATTTGATTCTGATTACATATTTAAGCAGCTTTTTTTATTCGTGGAAATTATTTTAATCAATAGGAGTTTTTGCATACCGTACGTTAGTTACCGTAGGACGTCCGTTAACTTTTTCTCCCTAGCGCGCATGCTCATAGGAAATTATGTTTCCTATGAGCATGCGTGCTAGGGAGAAAAAGCTAACGGACGTCCTACGGTAACTAACGTACGGTATGCAAAAACTCTCTAATATTTCGAAGAAAAACTGCAGATTGTATAATATGATTTATAATCCGCCAAGAAATTCTAAACTTTTGCTAATATATATGAGTTGCGGAATACGGTATGTAAGTATCGTGATCAATCGGATTAGGAAATCACAATAATAAAAAAAAGTGATCAGATCTAAATATTAAATTAGCATTCCAGATTAGTTCTTATCCATCTGACTTAATCATTAGAACAACAGCCTTAGCCAACAGTCTTAGTTATTAGACGTAACCATATGACTCTTTTTAATTCAGGGGGCTGGCACCAAATTTAGTATTGATTTGCTTTTCTTTTTTTTTAAATGAATATGTTCTGCCTCTTTTTTGTTATTTATAAAGGCATGTAAAAAAACACATGTCTAAATTTTTTTCTTTGCCAGAATTTTATTTTTTATTAATTCAACCAATATTCAAAAGAAACGAAAGTGTTTTCTAGCTGAACTATATCAATTTTAAATAGTTTTTACGATGATCATAGTTTTGTTTCCACTACGCAATATCTTTTTTTTTTGTCTACTATGTTAAATTTCAGTCATTGACAGACATTAACGAAAAAATTCTCTTTTTTTCTAAAATTTCAATGCTTTTATTACGTAATTCTATGCTTAACAAATTATGTTTAATTTTTATTATGTAATTATGCAATGATTTTATTATATATTAAATTTATTATTGTTTTTTTTCTTCTAATGCAGCTGGCAAACACTTAGACAGCTGTCTTGGATGCCTTAAGTCAGGAGCTGCACAGACGTTACTCACTTTACATTACCAAGGGGCACTCGCAGCTTTATTGACACACGCACAAACACTACACACATACAATTAGAGATATGCAATAATTAACACATTTAAAGATAGATAATTATAGATTGTGGAAGGACTCCACTTCTAAGACGAAAACCTTATACTCAGCAAAGCTGAGGGTGCGCGAAATATTCTTTTCCTGGTGAGAGTCTGTAGGCCAACTAATACGCCAGGATGTGCTGAATATATTTCCTGTCGGGATGAGAGACTTTAAACTAAACGTTTTAACCTGAGCACAGGTTGTGCTGTACTTCGTCTCGGGTGAGAGTCTCGGGGCCAACTGGCTATTTCTCATGAATGCCACGGAGGGGCGTTGTTGCCAGTGTGTAGGAGAAAGCACGGTTACTCGTACATACTTCAATTGCCTTTAATTTGAATTTTAATTAATATAAGGCAATTATTTAGGATTTATTAGAAAAATAATGCATTGTGTCGTTAAGATAAAATCAGGGTAAATTTTATTACTACTATAAGTATCGATATTTAATAACTCGAATGCTAATCTTTTATTCATTTTGAAAATATAAGAATCAACTTTATGCATTGGTTTTTAAAATATTAAAACTGCTGTAAAAAAAATTTACAGAAATTTTTGTATGAGAAATAAAAATCTACTTTTATAACAATACTGACCCAATACTGACAATATTTTATTTTTCTTAAAGCTAGTGATGTTTCGTGGTAAAATAAATGTACATAATATAGGGTTATTTATAGTTACAGTTTATCCAAACAAATGCTATAAATATCCATGAAAATATTTCATAATAAGTAAGTAATAAGTTCATTTAATTACGAAAATAAAATTTAATTATTTTTTATTTAAAATAATTATTTTTAATGAAAAATAAATTGTATTTTCTGCGGAAAAACGATAAACAATTTATCTTACCTTACGATAATTGCATATATAAATGAAATTGTCGTTTTATGTATTTCTAGTATTTTTTAAAATTTTTTCATTAAAAAACATGATATTGAGAAATTTTTATCCCATTAAAAAATACCGTTGAATTTAATTTTGGATCGACTGAATATTATGAACGCAAAACCAATTTAAAATCAATGTTAGGCGAATTATTACTTCAGATATTAACGTCACCTTGATTTTCCTTAACATGCTATCGACCGGCAATATCGTTTTGGAATGGAACAGCCCTTTTGGGAATGGGTTCTAATATGTGAGATAGCTTTCTTGCGTTCCGGTTGGCCGTTAAGTCTTTTCGAAATAAAATTACAGAAAATTCCAATATCTAAAGGTTAAAAGAAAAAGGAATTTTGTATTTGCTCTTTTATTTTATTCACGGGCATTATTTTTTTAATGTCAGATTATGAGTTACTTGTATATTGCTCATAACTAACAAAAAGGATTCATAAACTTGATAATTGCACAAAAAAAGTTTGCACAATATAAAGAAAGATAGAACGATGTCTTGTCTGTTTAGGAAATGGAGCAAAAAAACTTTTTGCAAGTTCTCAAGAAATACATTACAATGTAATAAAGGAAACATCGAATCAATTTTCATGCGTGAATAAATTAATCTTTGGTTTGCTTTGTCGTCGTACTGTCATCTTGTGAACACGAAGGCTAAACTGACCGGGACCAACAGTTTAAAATGGATTTCAAACCATTCTCAAGCATTCATTACACCGCCAGGATTCGAACTCGAAGCCTGTGGTACTATAGGCCAAGCCGCTAGCCAATTGGCCATTAGGCCGCTTAAATTAAGCTTGTTTTGTGCATTGAGTATTCACATTTTGTGTATTGTTTATGCATGCGTTGTTTATTCACATTCGCATTGCTTATTCATATGCAATTGAATTTTTGCCCGACTCAGTGGCTCAGTGTCAATACGCGGCACTGATGAACATGAAGACTGAAGTGCGATCGGCAGGCGGCTTTGCTGTAGCCACTATTTAAAAAACGAGGAAACTCGACGGCGTTTATAATGCTCAGCATCTTGCCTCGTTAGTCGGTTTTCCGGATTTTCTCCCATACGACACACAAATACTGGGTAATTCCCGCCTAAATCTATAGCTAATCACAAATACAGCCAATAATATTATAATGAATAATATTCGTAAAAAATACTACAAGGGAAAATAAGGAAGATGAAATAAGGATAAGAGAAAATAAGGACTAATAAAGATTTAAATATAGAAAATAAGGAAAATAAGGATTTTTTTTTCATCCGTGCTCATAGTAAGCGCACTCGTATCTAAAAGCACACGTAAATTGGTGCCCAAAGATTTTTAGTCCCTAAAATGTTTTTGCAATATGTCTAGTTGATATTGTTTTTTTTCTGTTAAATAACCTTATGTCATTTTCTTTCTCTGCTATTCAAATTTGTAAATTACAGTAAAACGTCATCAGTGGATTAAAAAAAAATTTTTTTAACCTATTCCATGTCTTCGACCTCTCTATCATTAGTCGACGAGCAGCCCAATACAGTAAAGAACAACAAAAACAGTCACTGACAGTAATACAAAAAGGGAAGCAGTTAAGAACAGTAAGGCATATGAAGAGGAGTTCTTCAGTCATGGGCATGCCATAGTCGCAAAGGGGGCTTGTACAGGTTGAAAGTTGTTAGTCGATAGAGAAAGATATATATCCCCTCATATGACACAAAGGCAAAGGAGGATCAGGTTGCATCATTTGCGATCAATTCTTGGCCAACATATCAGCCTGTTCATTTCCATACATCCAGCAATGGCTTGGAATCCACTGCAGGGCAATAAATTTCCCAGTGTTCAACAGTCTATAAATCTTTATTATGTAGTTTCTAGAAATCTCACATTCACAGTGATTAGGAGTTGTCAAGGTCTTAAATGTCGCCATGGAATCAACAAAAAAGGCGTGTTTGTAATGTTCTATTTTATATTGGCCGAATGGCTAGCACTCTGGTGCTCTGTGGCATAGGTTTCGGGTTCTATTCCGGGCGGAGCCATGGATGTTTGTAGTGGTTCGGAATACACTTAAGGCTGTAAGTCCCGGTCTCATATGACAGTTGAGCCCAATCAGGCTTCTTCTCACCCACATCATTCCCATACTGCAAAGGGGCCACTCATCTCTAGGCACAGTGATGTGGTGTGGTGTGGTGTAGTAGTAGTATTTAAATATTATACTCTAGTGACTGATATGACATACAAATTCTTTGAGACATATTCATTGGAAAAAAATTCAAAAGTGTTAGATCTAGAGATTGCGCAACCCAACCAGCCCATTGTCATACCATCTGCAAAGACATTAGCGTGATCGAGAGATATACTTAATCATAATCTTACAACTTAACGCCAACTTCAATACTTAATCATAATTAATACACTAATCATAGCTAAAGCACGTATACCAATATTTACGAATGCAATAGTTTCAAGTCAATAGTTTCAAGCGAGTCCGATAAAGGTAGTCCATTGCATAAAAAACCTGCATCCATCGTCCGTATCTCTTTAAAGTGTTTCCCTTTCACATGCAGCAGATGTGCAAATTTTTTTTCTTTTTAAATCTTTTCCTCCCTTCTTCAGATTTACGTGATTTAAATAAACTCGTATGATACAAAAAAAATATTGTAATAAGATATTAAATATGGAATTACACACAGTCACAGTCAGTGTAGTTAGTGGTTCGGAATTTCAGTGTTTGTAGTGGTTCGGAATGCACTTTAAAGCGTATGTCCCGGTCTAACAGGATCGTAGAGCGTTGCGGGGGTAGTGTTACTCCGCATCCGTCTCTTATCTTCAAGCTACACGCACCTCCGCTAAGTGAGTAACGTCGGTGCGGCGCTTGCCTTAAGGTATCTAAGACCACTGTCTAAGTGTTTGCCAGTGACATTAATGTGTCCACCACCTACTTTCGACGTCAACGTGAAATAACCAATCCCAAAAAGCAGGTGGCAGCATATCGCAGTGGAGTGTATATAAAGAATTCCACTTAAATACCACTTAATACCACATTCCACACTCCACTTAAAGCCAGAATATACAAGAGTGTATATTCTGGCTTTTGGTAGGTGGTCACATTAATGTGACTGGACTGATATTTCTCCACTACAATATCGATTTCATGTAACGTACAGATTATCTAGTTTTCATCAGAAAAAAAATGTATGAAATCAATAAGATAAAATTCTAAAAATTAAATAATTCTTTAATAAATTCATTCTAATTTAATAAAATTCTTTTCTATATATATATTTTTTTAATTCTTTTCTATATATTTTTTTTAAAAATTCTTTTAATAATATTTTTATAAGAATTCTTAATTTTTTTTAATTTAAAAATGTGTAGCGTTTCACTTTTGAAATCCATATTTGCTTTAAATATTGCATTCTACAATTAGATTTCCCCAATACAATATCAGTTAAATGTGAGTTACACATTATTTAGTTTTCATCAGAAATCATTAAAATTCAAATTAAATTCTTAAAATTAAATAATTGTTTAATAAATTCTTTCTAATATAAAAAAAACGTTTTTTAAAAAATTCTTTTAATACCATAAAATCCTTTTAATAAAAATATAAAATTCTTTTCTAATTATTCTTTTAAAAATTATTTCAATAATATTTTTTATAACAATTCTTTATTTTTTTTTTAATTTAAAAATGTGTAGTACCTTTTCACTTTTGAAATCCATATTTGCTTTAAATATAGCATTATACAATTAGATTTCTCCATTACAATATCGATTAAATGTGACTTACACATTAATCAATAAAATAAAATTCTTAAAATTAAATAATTGCTTAATAAATCTTTCTAATATAGAAAAATTATTCTTTTAAAAATTTCTTTTAATAAAAACATAAAATTCTTTTTTAATTATTCTTTTTAAGAACTCTTTTAATACTACTTTTTATAAGAATTCCTTATTTTTTTTAATTTAAAAATGTTTTAATAAAACTGTTTCACTTTTGAAATCACATATTTGCTTAGTAAATATTACTCCAGAATATTTGCCAACCAGGAACAGATATATTACTGTTAAATAAAAAAAAAATTCTTATTAATTTTTTATTTATTTCCTTCATTTGCTCTCCATTCCTTTCAATTAGACTCCATTGAAAAAATCAGACTTCGGAACAAAAAGGCAGACGATTCTGGACTATTGCCAGGTGTCGATTACGTCTGAGTTTCTTATAAATTCTATGTCTAAATAAATAAATAAATGAAAAAGGTGCTAAGCCTAATGATACGAAGTCAAACGCACTTTGACAGGTGAAACCATTCTTACAGAAATTCCTCGATTAAGTTTCTTTGAAAATAATATTTTTTTTTTAAAAAAAAGAACATTAACAATAGAAAATTTTTCTTTTAAAATAAAGTTTTTTTGTGTAAAAATGTATTTATTTATTATTAATTAATAATAATAATTTATATATTTAAAAAATGTTTATTTTATTTATGACGCCCAATAATAAAATTTAACAACGATAAAATTTTTAAAACAATATTTACAATTTGAACTTTTTTATTGATTATTATTATTATGAAATATATATCTATCTTTATTTATCTATCTTTTATCTATTATTAAAATTTCTTCTTAGTTATTTAGAAGAAAATGCAAATAGCATATTTTATAATTATAAACATTATAAAATATGCTATTTGCCAGTTCTGCTAAATAATTTAGATTATTTTTAAGAAAAATTTTTTAATATTAATGAAATTTCGATATATGAGTACTTATGTTACCATAGGCACTCACATATCGAAAAAATAATATTCCAATTTTGATTTAAATATCAAAACTTTTTAATTTCTTTTCAGACAAATTTTTCCAATTTTTTTTTAAATACGAATTTTATTGAGAAAATGACAAAATTCTAAAAGTAATTGTAAATAAGTTGTTATCTCAAAAATACAAATTCATTTGTCGTAGAAAATTCGACTGATCCGCTTTTTAATACGTTTTTATTAGTTTCACCTGCATGTTTGTATGTATGTAATTGACTGTTTGGGCTCGAGTTTGCCATAATTTAAGCGATCCGATTTAATTTAAACGTTGTAGACTTAACAAGGACCGACGACACTAAAATATTTTGACAAGTTTATTATCTCATTATGATTAGGATCGCCAGGATTAGTGATTAGAACACACAGCCTTTGAAAAGTCATCTTGATCGGCGATCATTTTTCCCCTGGAGATCTGTTTCTCCTCATAAACTCTATTTAAGCTGCAAAGAAACATTTACAGACATCTTTCAGACATTCAAACCTACGTGGGACAGCGGCACAACGGATAACGCGACTGACTACGGATTAGGAGATTCCCTGTTCGAATCCTGGCTGGCTCGACCTATTCGCATTTAGCCTTTGTTTTACTCGCATTTAAATTATTGTTGGAACCAGTCCTCCGTACCGGGATCTCATTTGAATATTATAGTTTAAAAACACGCTTTTAGAGTTAATCAAACTAAAAAGTAAAAAATAAATTAATAATTTAAAAAAACTAAAAAAACACGCTTTTAGAGTTAATCAAACTAAAAAGTAAAAAAATAATTGTTAACATAAGAAAAAAAATGACTGACGAGAAAATGAATGTTACTGTTCTAAAAGCTTGGGGTGCTCGATATCAATCGTTATAGTTTTTCACTAGTTTCATTCCGAAATGTAGAGTTAGTTTTAAAAATGTCATACAAAGCACCCCACGCTTTTAGAACAGCGACATTCACTTTCTCGTCAGTCATTTTATTCTTATGTTAACAATTATTTTTTACTTTTTTGTTTGATTAACTCTAAAAGCATGTTTTTTTAGTTTTTTTAAACTACTAATTTATTCATTTGTAAGAGTTTAGTAGTTAGAGCACTGAATTTCTAAGTTGAGAAATCTCAGTTGTAAACGCGTGAAACGATACAAAATAATTAATTTCTGTGGTGAAATATTTATGATAAATCTGCAAATTTAAAAATTCCTTCACTATTTCGTGAAAGCTTGAGAATAGGGCAAGCATTCCAGATGCTGTGCTTGCTATCTTGGTTCAAATTACCAAAGAACAATATAAGTGCATGATAGCGGGACATGACCACCATGTTGGATATTAACACTGAATCTTTCGCAAATCTGCAATACCAGCCACATATCAGTTCCCAGATCAATGTAACTGGCATTGCAAAACAAGAAACTTTATTGTATTGATGCAAATAAATCAAAAACATGTTAAGATGTTACGTAATATATAATTAAATTTGGGCCTGATGGCCCAGTGGCAAGCGCTCTAAGGTACCGCAGGTATCAGGTTCGAATCTCGACTGTGCCATGGATGTTTGTAGGGGTTCGGAATCCACTTTAAACCGTAGGTCCCGGTCCTAATAGTAGAACGTTGTGGGGGTGGTGTTACTCGCGTCCGTAGTCCATCTTCCAGCTACACGTTCCACATGGGTAGGGCTAAAGGAGTAACAGCACTGCAGACTTTACTTATGGCATTAAGATTAACTGTCTGTAGTACCAGCTATATTAGATAACAACAGCATATAATTACAATCCCACGGCATGTAATGAAATCGAGAATTAAACTTCAAATACCAAATCTAACTATGTCATCAAACTATACACTGAAGTGACAAAAGTCATGGGATACCTCTTAATATCGTGTCGGCCCTCCTTTCGCCCGGCGAAGTGCAGCAACTCGACGTGGCATGGACTCAACAAGTCGTTGGAAGTCTTCTGCAGGAATATTGAGCCATGCTGTCTCGATAGACGTCCATAATTGTGAAAGCGTTGATGGTGCAGGATTTTGGGCACGAACACGATGATGTCCCATAAATGCTCGATGGGATTCATGTCGGGTGATCTAGGTGGCCAGATCATTCGTTGGAATTGTCCAGAATGTTCTTCAAACCAATCGCGAACAGTTGTGGCCCGGTGACATGGCGCATTGTCATCCATAAAAATCCCATCGTTGTTTGGGTACATGAAGTCCATGAATGGCTGCAAGTGATCTCCAAGTAGCTGAACATAAGCATTTCCAGTCAATGTTCGTTCCAGTCGCACCAGAGGACCAAGTCCATGCCATGAAAAAACAGCCCACACCATTACGGAGCCACCACCAGCTTGAACAGTGCCTTGCTGACAGTTTGGGTCCATGGCTTCGTGGGGTCTGCGACACACTCGAACCCTACCATCAGCTCTTACCAACTGAAATCGTGACTCATCGGACCAGGCCACGGTTTTCCATTCATCTAGGGACCAACCGATATGCTCACGTGCCCACGAGAGTCGCTGCAAGCGATGTCGTTCTGTCAGTAAAGGCACTCGAGTCGGTCTTCTGCTGGAATAGCCCAAGAAAGCCAAATTTCTCCGCACAGTTCTAACAGACAAGTCCCTTGTACGTCCCCCATTGATTTCTGCGTTTATTTGACGCAGTGTTGCTTGTCTGTTAGAATTTACGACTCTTTGCAGACGTCGCCGGTCTCGGTCGTTAAGTGCAGGCGGTCGACCACTGCGCTGTCCATGGTGGGATGTTATGCCTGAAATTTCACACTCTCGGCACACTCTTGACACAGTGGATCTGGGAATGTTGAATTCCATAACGATTTCCGAAATGGCATGACCCATGCGTCTAGCTCCAACTAACATTCCGCTTTCAAAGTCTGTTAATTCCCGTCGTGCGGTCATCATCACGTCAAAACCTCTTCACATGAATAACTTGAACAGAAATGAAAGCTCTGCGAAAGCACTGCGCATTTATACCTGTTCTACGCGATGCTTCTGCCATCTGAAAATTTGCATATTGCTATCCCATGACTTTTGTCACTTCAGTGTATGTTAAAATAGAACACTATGAGTGCATGGTAGTGTGGCATGACCATCATGTTGCACATTAATACGGAATCTTCTGCAAATCTGCAATCCCAGACACATATCAGATCTCAGGACAATATTAACTGGCATTACAAAACAACAAACCTTTTTCTTTTATTGATGCAAATAAATAAAAAAACATAATAAGATTTTATGTAATATATAATTAAAATTCCACGGCATGTAAAAGATATTGAGAATTAAACTTCAAAATAAGAAATCTACCTATTTCATCTATAACATGGAAATCGAAGACCTCAAAAGGCCTGAACACGGTTCAAGGAATATGCAAAGTATGCGAAGCCATAGAGCTCCCAAAGCAAAGTTCTGTAAAGTAAAGTTGGTGTCGTTCCAAATACTCTTAAAATGCTGTCTAGAATTTGTTAAGAAAATTAATAGGGTCTCTATACATTAATTTCAAATAAAGGATATGAGGGTTTTATAATTCAGTTTCCGGATTTAAATATTACTTTATACAAAAATGTCTCAGTCTTTCCATGAACAAAAAATCATACACTGTACATGTGAAGACGATTAATATTTTTATTGGATGAAATCAGTTCATAATATGTCGTATTTGAAGCAAAGTAATGTTATAGTTGATCTGATTTGATTGACAGCAGTATCAAGTCAAGGAAAAACTTTTCTTTGGGTTTCCTAAATTCCAATTACCTCGAACAGCGATCTGCAAACATCTAACTAGCATTTCTTCTTCTTCACGGCCCATGGTGGACCACGGTTATCTGCCTATTGGCAGATACGCGTAACATTTATACACATAAAAATAACATCACCTTAAACAATTGGAAAATTGACCAAAAATTATTGGGAATCCTGAAACTGGGAAGTAATTATTAACAATCGTAAATCATTAAAATGATGATGATAAGTCTGATGGCCGAGTGGCTGGCGCTCGGTAGCCCTAGGTTTCGGGTTCGAGTCCCGGCGTGCCGTGGGTGTTTGTAGTGGTTCGGAATTCACTTTAAACTGTAGGTCCAGGCGTTGCGGGGGTAGTGTTACTCCGCATCCGTCGCTTATCTTCAAGCTACACGCTCCTCCGCTAAGTGAGTAACGTCGGTGCGGCGCTTGCCTTAAGGTATCCTAGACCACTGTCTAAGTGTTTGCCAGCTGTATTCGAACAAAAATCATTAAAATGCTCTGGCGCTGGGTGCCGCAGGTTTTGTGTTCGAGTCTCGGCTTTGCCATGGTTGTTTATAGTGGTTCGGAATCCATTTTAAACAGTAGGTCCAGTCTAATAGGATCATAGAGCGTTGTGGGTGTAGTGTTACTCGCGTTCGTAACATATCTTCAAGTTACACGTGCTCCCTGAGTAGTGCTAAATGAGTAACAACAATGCAACACTTTCTTATCTCATAAAGATAACTGTCTTCGTATTGCCAGCTGCATTAGGGAAAAAAACCTTAAATTTGGCTTTATCTCCAAGGTTAAGAAGTGATATAGTTTATTACTTTATGTAATTCGTCCCTTAGTTCAGTTGTAAGATGAGCAGCTACCAAACCAGAGATTCTGGTTTGAATCCACTGCACTAATGCCTTCAGTAGCAATGACGCCTGATAGGTATTATAACAGTAAACGCTTCCCATCTACAGTCAGTGTGCCAGGTGGGAGTCTTCTGGTTTTCTCTCATGCAATTGAGGGAACAATTTTCCCTCAAATCCTTCCAAAGGACATTGGTGTTTCCAACATTATTTATCGACGTGCATACGATAGTAGAGCATAAGGTCCACTCAGGTACACAAGGATCGCGATCTGACGCTTCCAGAAGAATAAAGTCTTTCAAGAGATTTTAAGAGGTCATATACCCTTTGCATACATGTCATACAAAAGAAAATGTAGGAAGCTACCATTAAGCAACACGCTGTCAATGCAAGACTTTTTTGACACAATCAAAGCAATTATTGTGTCAATCAATAATTGGCTCAGCTCACATAAGAGAACCGAATGTTTATCATCTTACTCATAAGTAAGATTGATACTATTCTGTTATGAATGGCGCAATCATAATATCTAAACAGATACATTTGACAAATGTCCTTACTACACAGTCTAACAGACGTGCAGTGTTCTTGGAACAAATAACCTTCTTGGGTAGCTGCCTAGCATTGCAAATTCTACTTGAGGAACTTGCGTTGTTGTTGTTTTTATCTCACTTGATAGACAGCCACATCTAGACCAAGTTCAAGAACCCGCGTGGTCTCAAGGAAGGAAGGAAAGGGGAGGGGCAGATTCTGTTGTGATGGAGCACCCGTAGGTAGAAATCTGACTTGACCATGAAGCTGACTTTTTACAGGGTAGGGTTGTCAGACCTACGCCCAACAGTCATATTAGACCGAGACCTGAGGTTTAAAGAGGATTCCGAACCCCTACAAATATCTATGGCACCACCGGGACTATTACTGCTACTACACCACACCACATCACTGTACCTAGAGCTGAGTTGCCCCTATACAGTTTGGGAATGATGTGGGTGAGAATGGAGAACCCGAAAGGCAGAAGTCTGACTTAAGTCCGAGTTGCTGAAGAAGGAAGATAGTGCCTTCGGGGAGGACTTTTAGGATGAACTATCCCCAATTTGCATATCGTATGGGTGAAAGCCCGGAAAACTACCACAAGGTAGTCCGACTAACGATTCAAGAGGCTGAACATCTCCTCGTGCTTTGAAACAGTGTCTACAACAAAGTCGCCAGCGGATTGAACCTCCGTCCCAATGGACAGCAGCGGCGCACGTTCCCACTGAGCCATGAGCAGAAATTTAAGTTCCTACATAATTGATTTTGTAGGCTTTTCCTCAAACTTTCAGAACAAACACCTAGGTTTTAACTGATACTAGTCCTGGAATATATTAGTTATAAAATACTTAAAGGAGGCTTCGGTCAAATTGATGCATCTGCAGAGCCAAATTCAATTTGTAGAACGATATGAATGTTTTATGTTTCTATGTTTCCCTTTTAGGCGGATTGCTTCCTCTTCCTCTCTAAGCTGTCAAAACTCAGACTCTGTATTGACATTTGATGTTCTGAAATCGCACGGACAATTGGGCCACGTTTCTGTTAAGACTGGCATTCCACAAAAGCCAGGATAAACAAGAGAAACAGCTAACACCTCATTCCAGCGAAACAGTTGGGAGTGGTTACTATTTTGTAGACGCCATAAATTCGCTATGGTCTTAGCTTCAAAATTAGCGCCCTATAAAAGAGTTTCAGGGGGACTTATTTTACTGTTTTTTCCCCCTGGAATTCCCAGAAACATTGAACATTTGAACTTTCAACTCAATCAGAATGAATACACTTAGCTGAAAAACGCTTAACATTTATTAAAAGTCCCTTTAAAACCAAATTCTACGCCATTAAAGTTGCGGAGAAGATTTTTGGAAATGTACACGAGATTTGTTGGAGCTAAGCACAATCAAGTCATATCAGGTAAGAGGATCACTTTCAATATAAATTGCAGATTATTATAAAAACTTTTTGTAGTTAATAATAATTACTAGATATATTCCGATATTCAAGGGATATAAGAAATAAAACATTATTTGTCTTGGTAAATTTTATTAAAAAATAATATCGGTGAAATGAGCGAAGAAACCAAGAAAAAATCTCCATTACAAGTTCAAAATATAAGTATAAGAATCAAAAATTATCATTTGTAAAATTGTAAAGGCAAAATTATTCTGAATCACTCCGTTTAAATATAAATGATTTTAAATACAAAAAAAAAAAAAAAAAAAAAAATCGTAAAGCCTAGATAATAAAACATTTGAAAAAAAAAAGAATTAAAAAAAGGACAGAATCATATAAATTTAAAAGATTTCCATTTTATTTTCAATCAATAATTAAATAAATAATTCTAACAACAAATAAAAACACAATAGACGAAGGTGATTACACTATAAGACAGTCTTAAACACCATCGCACCACCAGATGGCGTCTGATGCTCTAGATGGAATTTCATTTTAACAATAAGAAAATAAGGTTTTTATTTATTTCAGTTATTTCATGATTTTTAGCTACGCATCAGATAAATGAAATAATAAATTAAAAAATAAATAACATTGAACCTCTAAAAGTTTTAGTTTTAAAGTTATACTGAAACCTATATCCATCTTGAAAACTACTGAGTATAAAAGTAAAGTTTCATAGTAAAACTACTATGAAACCACTACTGAGAAAAAAAGTAAAACCAATTTTAAATTTAAATTTTCTGGGCATATGGAATTTTTTTTTTCTTTTTTAGGTTGCTCGTACTGTCCGTGATATCTGTGTGAAAGTTCACGTCGAAATATTCATTAGTGTTTGAGTTACGCTTGGCTTTGTGAGACACTAAAACTGATTCAACCGACTTTTGAAATGTCTGAATGAATTGAGCAAAGAACTTGCATTCAATTTTGTTTCCATAAACGTATAGAATGTTGCAGAAGGCATTCGGTGAGAAAACTATATCGGAAAGAAATGTTTACAAGTGGTATAAACAGTTCAAAGAAGGCTGAGAACGCGTTGAAGATGAAGAGGACGATCATTCTCTGGACGAAGAACCTCAACCGAAGAAGCTCACGTCCAAAAAATTAAAGATTTGGAGCTTGCAAGCCGTCTATTTACAATTAGAAACCTTGCGGATGATGTTGGAATTTCAAAAGGATCAGTCAATTCCATTTTAAAAGATGTTTTGTGCCTCAAACGCATGAAATCTCGATTGATACCGAAAACACTGAATTTTTTGGAAAAACATCGTCGCGTTGAAGTGTGTGAAACAATGCTTTCTGACTATCAGGACAAGTTGAAATACAACATAACTGAAGGTGAGACTTGGATTTATGCTTATGCCCCGGAAACAACCGATCAGTCGAGCAAATATCGTGACAAAGGTGAAGCAAATCTGAAAAGAGCTCAAACTTTAGTCATGTTGACTGTTTTCTTCGATTACCGTAGTATGATGCATTATGAATTCCTTTCGCCGGACCAAACTGTCAACAAGGAATATTATTTGAGAGTTAAGCGTCGTTTGCGTGAAGCTATTCGCTAAAGAGGACACATTTATGAAAAGAAAACTCTTAGCTTTTGCATCACGAAAATACGCCAGCTCACACTGCATTGATTCCCATATCGTTCCACAACCACTGTATTCACCTGATTTAGCACGATGAGACTTCTAGCTATTCCTTTAAATCACAAGACCCCTCCGGGGACACCGTTTTGAGTCGATTGAAGAGATTCAACGTGAATCGGCGCTCGCTTTGAAGCCCAACCCTGCCGATGACTTTTCAGCATGCATTGAGGATTGGATAAAAAGTTGGCATAAGTGCATTGTGTCCCTGGGGGATTACTTTTAAGGGATATAATAAACTTGGAAGAATAAATAAAGAGTTTTTGAAACAAATATAATTGGTCTTACATTTTGGGCACAGCAGTATATTTTATATATATCTAATATATAAAATTCTCGTGTCACAGTGTTTGTTGCCAAACTCCTCCGAAACGGCTCGACCGATTCTTATGAAAATTTTTGTGCATATTTGTTAGGTCTGCGAATCGGTCGTAATCTATTTTTTAAACCCCTAAGTGATAAGGGGGTCCACCCTAAATATTTTTAAAATTTCTTTGGCAGACCAATGTAGTGGCAACAGTGTAGCGGTTTTTTTTTTTTCGAACAATATAATGACTATTTTTAGATGGCGCCGTGTCTCGATGCCTGTACTACATAACCGTAAAATGTTCAGGTTCTGAATATTATTGTTTTATGTACTACTTTAAATGTTGTGAAAATTATGTATGAAATTTATATTATTTCTATGCGAAATAAATCAAATGTATGCAAGTATTACCTGATTTGATTATCAATATTTTTTTTTATTTTCTAAGTTTCAATTTGAATTGGAATAAAATATATGGAATGAAAAGTTGTGAATCAAAACATTGAACTTTTCTATGCTTAAAGTTTGTCAACATGTGTTTTATTTGATTAAGAATTCTAAAAAGAAATGTGATCTGCAAGATAATATAATATATTGATAATATTAATCTGATGAATTTTAAGCATTTTTTGAAAAGTGTCAAAATGAAGTAAATGGTACTTTTAAATTGGAAGTTATTTAAAGAAAGCAAAACAAATAAATAAGTTTTTATATTAATAAAGGAGAATTTAAAGCTCAATAACATTTTTATGTCTGTACATCTGTTTTTATTTACATTTAGAAGTTGGTTTTAATTATTTCTTATTTGAATTTTTATGCATTTTGTGTTCCTTTAAAACCATAATACCCATATATTTTTATTTAAATGCTTTGAAACTTCATGTAAAAGTTTTCTCTAAATCTATGAAAGGAATAGAACATGGAAATTAACCTAAATTCATAAATTATTTTTATTTCAGTTTTTAAACTAAGAATTTTTGTAAATAATTTTAAAGAAATATGATGAATTTTAAGCATTTTTTGAAAAGTGTCAAAATGAAGTAAACTCTGCAATTATTTGATATAATGATAACATTAAAATTTTATAAAAGGTATTATAATAGTTGCAAGTTGAAAATCAAGGACATTTTTTTTTTTTTCAAAAACTTTTGTTATTAGAAAAACAAAGAATTTGAGTGATTTGAATATTGTCGAAGAAAAATTGATAAATGGTACTTTAAAATTGGAAGTTATTTAAAGAAAGCAAAACAAATAAATAAGTTTTTATATTAATAAAGGAGAATTTAAAGCTCAATAACATTTTTATGTATGTACATTTGTTTTTATTTACATTTAGAAGTTGGTTTTAATTATTTCTTATTTGAATTTTTATGCATTTTGTGTTCCTTCAAAACATCATAATACCCATATATTTTTATTTAAATGCTTTGAAACTTCATGTAAAAGTTTTCTTTAAATGTATGAAAAGAATAGAACATGGAAATTAACCTAAATTCATAAATTATTTTTATTTCAGTTTTTAAACTAAGAATTTTTGTAAATATGTAAAAAAAAGTTTGTGTCGACAAACTTTAAGCATACAAAAATGTATAAATAATTAAGATATAAATTTGAAAACAGTATATTACCTACATAAGGATATTCCCAGCATAAAAATATTTGCAAAGGAAAAACTATTCATGTTTTATTTATTTTTGAATTATCAAGTTTTGCAACAATATCACATTTTTGCAATGTTTATCCATATTTTAAAGAATAAATTGTATAAAAAATAGTTAAAGTTGATATTTTTATGTGAAATTCAAAGGTTTTGAATGTATTTAATCAAAACACTTGAAAAAGGACTAAATATTTTAAATCCAGGTCATTTATTATTAAAAAGCCTTTGCAAGTAGGAGGAAGTTGTAAAAAAAAAAAAAAAAATTTTGTCGAGCAAATTTTAACTTTTTCAAAACAAAGCTCAGAAAATATTTAGAGCTTTAAGGAAAAATAAAACTATATTTTTTAATAAATAAGACTATGAACTTGATAATTCAATGGCATTTTAATATATTTACAACATTTTTAAAAGTAATATCTCCAATTAAAAGTTGTTTTTAGCTTTTTCTCAGAATGAATTTTTATGCTTTTTGTTTTCATGTGAAGCACCATAACACAAGTAATTTTGATCCAAATGTTACAAAACTTTGTATTTATGTTTTTCATAAATGTTTACAGGTAATAAAACTCTGAAATGATTATAGCTACATAAATATTTTTTATTTTAATTGTTAAGCTTGGAATTACATGCAAATTTTGAAAGAATTTTGTGTCGACAGCATTTAAACTAGCACAAAATAATAAAGATATAAATTTACCAGAGATCCATTCCCTGTAATATGTTAGTACAAACAAATACAAACTTAGAAATTTAAAAAATATTGATTTGATTTTGAGTTATCATGTTTGTAACAGTATCAAGTTTTGGCCATTTTTACCCTTATTTTAGCTTATAAAAATAAAAAAAAATAATAATAATGAAATTTTTTTATGTGAAATCATTAGTTTTTAGATACATTCAATCCAAAAATGTGTACAAAGATAAAAAATTTCAAAAAATTCATTCGAACGTGTTCGTGTACCTTAAACAATCGTTTACATTTTATTGTGAATTTTTTTTAAGTCATTTATTATTATATCTCGATTTTATTTTAATTGTATTGTATTTTTTCAATTATCATTTTCAGTAAAATGCCACCAAAAAATCTAACCTCAACAATACCCGTAGGCGTGAGGTACGACGTAGACGTGCTGAGAGGGCCCTCATGTCAACAAATCAAACCACGACAGCAAACGATAACAATACCAATTATAGTATCTAATAATTTAACGAAATACAAGAAAGCCACAGCAACGCGTGGCCGGGTCTTCTAGTATATATTCCTGTATATGAAAGGGCGTAGAATCTATTAACTTGTTTACTCAGATAATTCGTCAGTGAAACTTAAAAGAGCCCGAGTTCTCTAAACACGAGATGTATCGCAGTTGTTATTCATCTAATTACTTCCAAAGGTAATTGGGGTAATATCGCACGAGCATTTGTGTAATGTTACGAAGCATCCAGCGCAATGCCTTCTCCCACTTTAATCCGATTTTGCTTGATGGCCCGAGTTAAGACTCCAAGAACGCAGAGAAATTGGGCGGAAAATCTTCGGCAAAAGTCATTCACTCAGTGAGTAGAGTTTGCTCTAACTCCAGCAATCATCCTGGTTTCTTTATGTGCTGCAGAAATAGTTTGAAAAGCGCCTGTAAATAATAACCAGCGATAGTTATCGCGTCTCATATTTATGTTATGATTACCGCCCCACGATTCAATTTACCCGCAAGGGAGATTATTTTGCAGAACTGCATTTAATACAAAAATGAAATATGTGTATTTCTTTACATCGGTGAGTTTTTAAAATTTATTCAATAATGATTCGGGTGGTATAGATTGATTGGAATTAATAGTAGGCATAATCAATTTTAGGACATAAACATGTAAAGTTTTTTAACAGACTATAAAAAAAAACATAATCTACGTAGAAAACTCAATTGCAATCTACACTGAAGTGACAAAAGTCATGGGATAGCAATATGCAAATTTTCAGATGGCAGTAGCATCGCGTAGAACAGGTATAAATGCGCAGTGCTTTCGCAGAGCTTTCATTTCTGTTCAAGTTATTCATGTGAAGAGGTTTTGACGTGATGATGACCGCACGACGGGAATTAACAGACTTTGAACGCGGAATGTTAGTTGGAGCTAGACGCATGGGTCATGCCATTTCGGAAATCATTAGGGAATTCAACATTCCCAGATCCACTGTGTCAAGAGTGTGCCGAGAGTATGAAATTTCAGGCATAACATCCCACCATGGACAGCGCAGTGGTCGACTGCCTGCACTTAACGACCGAGACCGGCGACGTCTGCAAAGAGTCGTACATTCTAACAGACAAGCAACACTGCGTCAAATAACCGCAGAAATCAATGTGGGACGTACAAGGGACTTGTCTGTTAGAACTGTGCGGAGAAATTTGGCTTTCTTGGGCTATT
Organism: Caerostris darwini; assembly: GCA_021605075.1. Classification (NCBI taxonomy): domain Eukaryota; kingdom Metazoa; phylum Arthropoda; class Arachnida; order Araneae; family Araneidae; genus Caerostris; species Caerostris darwini. Next base: position 209,221 of record BPLQ01006665.1, on the reverse strand, counting down.
CCAGCAGAAGATCGACTCGAGTGCCTTTACTGACAGAACGACATCGCTTGCAGTGACTCTATATGAATGGAAAACCGTGGCCTGGTCCGATGAGTCACGATTTCAGTTGGTAAGAGCTGATGGTAGGGTTCGAGTGTGGCGCAGACCCCACGAAGCCATGGACCCAAACTGCCAGCAAGGCACTGTTCAAGCTGGTGGTGGCTCCGTAATGGTGTGGGCTGTTTTTTCATGGCATGGACTTGGTCCTCTGGTGCGACTGGACGGAACATTGACTGGAAATGTCTATGTTCAGCTACTTGGAGATCACTTGCAGCCATTCATGGACTTCATGTACCCAAACAACGATGGGATTTTTATGGATGACAATGCGCCATGTCACCGGGCCACAACTGTTCGCAATTGGTTTGAAGAACATTCTGGACAATTCCAACGAATGATCTGGCCACCTAGATCGCCCGACATGAATCCCATCGAGAATTTATGGGACATCGTCGAGAGGTCTGTTCGTGCCCAAAATCCTGCACCATCAACGCTTTCACAATTATGGACGTCTATCGAGACAGCATGGCTCAATATTCCTGCAGAAGACTTCCAACGACTTGTTGAGTCCATGCCAAGTCGAGTTGCTGCACTTCGCCGGGCGAAAGGGGGGCCGACACGATATTAAGAGGTATCCCATGACTTTTGTCACTTCAGTGTATATTATCCTTTTCATAGGCTCAATAGTCCCTTGGTGGGTCAAGGCCGTCTGCCTGCTGACAGATTCCGAAACATGAGGTTTTTTTTAGTAGGTAAGTTGCCAGCCCTACGCCTAAGGCTTTATAATCATATTAGACCGGTATCTACTGTTTAAAGTGGATTCCGAACCGCTACAAACATCCATGGCACCGCCGGAATTCGAGTCCGAAACCTGTTGCACTGTGCCAGAACGCTAATCACTGGCTCATCAGGTCCCAACCTATATCACACCAAATAATTGCATATATCACATGACTTAATTGTATAAGCTACATACTACATTATTTAACGAATTGATCTTTCAAAATTCATATAAAGCGGATATAGTATCAAAAGTATTTTTATTATATTATTGTACATTTGATTGCTTTAATGACTTCTTAGTTAGAAAATTTTGAGAGAAATGCACAAATCCATTATCTGTAGAACTTCCTTCGGTGCAATCTATGGCAAAAAGTTTTTAATATAATTATATAGTTAGAAATAAGCTAAATAATGGGAATTCTTAACATGTGTTTTCATGAGTTAAAAATATTCGTACATGAAAATAATTTTTCAGAAAATATTAATTTTAATAATTCCTAGGATATCCATTGGTTTTGATTGCAGATTTCGCTTATTTTAATCCAAATTTTGTGTAATTCCCAACGATACTGATTCCCCTTCTTTAAATCATTTTTGTCCTAAGTGCCCTTTTTAGTTTCCATATTTTATTTCTTTCTTGAATTCAGGGGTCTCCAAACAAAGGCCCTCGGGCCAAAACAGGCCATAATGTACCATTAATCCGGCCTACCACCCTGAATACTGATTAAATTTAGTTGTTAACTTTACAATGTTAGTAAATCATACAAAATAATAATCATAATCATACAAAATAATAACAATAACAATGATGCTTTAGAGTTGTTGGAATTTTTATGCTTTTATTCGCGCCACGCAGTGTCACGTGGTAGTTTTATAGAAATCGTTTGGAACCGATTCAGAATTGCGCGGTTGACGTGGAAACGGGCTGTTGGTTGCTGTGGAAACGGGCTGTTGCCGTGGAAACCAGCTGTTGCCGTGGAAACCAGCTGTTGTCGGGAAAACGAGTTATTTTATTCTAAAAAGAACATTCTTCTTCCAGTTTAGCTTTTGCCTTTGAACTGTTACCATCAACCCTGTATATCTTTGTAAATATTGCTTGTAAATAAATGAAGATTCCATAAACGTTTGAATGGATTGATCAATACTTCTCGAACCCCTAGAAAGCTGCGGCTAACCAGAAAAATAGAACCACCGATAGAAAGAAAAACGATAGTCGTAGTGACAAGAGTCACACATTAAGAAACATTGTAACTGACATAATGAAAGTGAACATGATAAATATAATTAATGACATGAGAATTATCCTAAGAACTTACAATAAGTGACGTACATTGGTGATTCATATAAAGGACTTTTGGATGTATCATGTATTTAATTGTTTTCAAAATTTGGAATAACGTAGATTTGGGAACTTCAAGCGCATGAGCTGCTGATCTTATGGAGCCTATTCTGATAGGCATATTCCTCTTTTCAAGTTTTTCTCCGCAATCTTTGCATTTAAGTCAACATTATTGTTTCTTCAAAGAATCAACATTGCACGAGATTCACCTTGACAATTATAATTCGGAAGTACGTTTCCAAATTCTTAAAAATGGTCATTCTACTGCATTTAAATTGTATTGAACCTAACGTAATTGCACCTTTCTGCAACTTTTCGTTTTTCTTTTAATGCATCCAGAACCGGACAATCGCAACTTGACCTTTACTTAAAAACGCTCTTATTTCTTTTCATCGTACTTTCACAGTGGGTTGCTATTCAACTAAATTAAAATAATTGATTTCGTTCTGCGGACGAAATTAGAAAAATAGTTATAATTCGCAATAATTAGGTTAACCTAAAAATTGAAAGATCTGTCAAAACAACTGACAGATGTCATGAAACTTTGATTTTGTTTGAAGGCTTGCGATTTTGCTCTACAACATAGCTTATAGCTGAATTCGCCAATAATTAATATTTAAATACTCACTTGCTGCTATTATTATGGGGAGTATAAAATACTACAAATAAATGTATTAGAGAAAATATTAAAAATTAGGTCTTTCATCTACTGGGAAGAAAAATGTCACGCTTAAACATGTACAGAAGCTTCAAGAAAAATCTTTTATCGCATTATTGTTTCTATTACCATTGGCAGTTTCCTATGTAGATATAGGCATTACCCTCCTTACCCTATTTTATAAACAATATTTTCAGGAATAGGGTTTCGAATTACTAAAAGTCATCAAAAGTATCCCGAGTCAAAAATAACTAAAATATCCCCTTAGTCAAAAGTATCTAAAGTATCCTCTGAATCAAAAATATCTCTTATCAAAAGTTATCAAAAGCATTCCCTTTCAACACATGAACGATTACTAAACGATTATACAACGATTATTAAAAGTATCTCTTATCAAAAGTATCTAAAATATCTTTTATCAAAAGTATCTAAAATATCTTTTATCAAAAGTATCTAAATTATATTTTATCAAAAGTATCTAAAATATCTTTTTATCAAAAGTATCTCTTATCAAAAGCATCCCCGTTCAACACATGGGAAGAAATCTGACAGGCTTAAAAATGTACAGAAACAGCAAGAAAAATCTTTTATAGCTTTATTGTTACAATTGGCATTCTCCTATTTAGACCTCATTATGTATTATCCTCCGTACCATATTTTATACACAATGTTTTCAGAAATAGCTTTTCGAATTACTAAAAGTTATCAAAAATAGCCCCTGAATCATTTTTTTTCCAATGCAGCTGGCAAACACTTAGACAGCTTGGTCTTGGATGCCTTAAGGCAAGCGCTGCACAGACGTTACTCACTTTGCATGACCCAGGCGGCGCGTGTAACTTGAAGATACGGACGCAGAGTAACAATCCCCCGCAAGGCTCTACGATCTTATTAGGACCGGGACCTACGGTTTAAAGCGGATTCCGAACCACTACAAACATCCATGGTACCGCCGGGACTCGAACCCGAAACCTGTGGTACAGCGCCAGAGCGCTAGCCACTAGACCATTCAGGCCCTATCCCCTGAATCAAAAATATCAAAATTATCTCTTGAATCAAAAGCATCAAAAATGTCCCCTGAATCAAAAGTATATAAAGTATCCATTGAATGAAAAGTATCTAATATATCCCTGAGTCAAAAGTAGCAAAAATATCCCCTGAATCAAAAGTATCAAAAATGTCCCCTGAATCAAAAGTATCAAAAATGTCCCCTGAATCAAAAGTATCTAAAGTATCCATTGAATCAAAAGTATCAAAAATATCCCTTTCGACACATGGTAAGAAATATGACACGATTAAACATGTACAGAAGCAGAAAGAAACATTATCGTCTCTATTATAATTGGCATTTTCATATGTAGACCTATGCTTTATCTTCCTTATCCTATTTTACAAACATTATTTTCAAAAATAAAGTTTCGAATTACTACAAGTTATCAAAAATATCCCCTGAAACATTGCCGCACCCACGAAGCTGCAGCGTTCAGAAGCCAAACGATTATCGGCCAGCAGTTGATTAAGTGAGAGGGGGCAGCCCGATAACATACCTTGTCTATTGACAGAACGCACACCGGCAGGAAATGAGAAATGGAACAGGGCCCTGGGCTTATGGGCCCCCGCCCTAATTGAGCCTTCAAGTGGCAGGTCGGAGTCATTGATTTTCGGCCTCCGAACTTTGCATCCTCCTCCGTGCATCGAGCAATCTTTGAGATCGGAAACGTTCGAAAAGCCTACCATTGTGCCTGCGTTCAATTAGGCCGAATTGGATAATAGTGTCTACGAATTGAGTTTGGCTGCATATATATAAATACTTCGGGGCCTGATGGCCGACTGGCCAGCGCTCGGTACCACAGGTATCGGGTTCAAATCCCGGCGTTGCCATGAGTGTTTGTGGTGGTTCGGAATCCACTTTAAGCCCGTAGGTCCCGGTCCTAATAGGATCGTAGAGCGTTGCGGGGGCATTGTTACTCCGCGTCCGTGGCTTATCTTCAAGTGACACGCGCCCCCTGGGTAATGCAAAGTGAGTAATGTCTGTGCAGCACTTATGGCATAAAAAGACACGGTCTATTTGCCAGCTGCATTAGAAGAAGAAAAAATATTAATACATCACCGTTACCTATAAAACCGTTCAAAAGATAAACAGAATTGCAATAATCTTGCTTTACTTGATGATTCGTTTTTGCTTTGACGTCTATCATAATTATGTTAAAGATTCTGTACAATTTAATATTTATTTATTATTTGTAAATCGGTCAAAGAGGTCGTTTCAAAACGAGTTGAAAGCTCCCGTATCTGTTATTGTTGTTGTTGTTACTAATCCCCATGATGCAGGAAAGCCTACGTGTCCAAAAGACTCCGGGTCCATAGCTAAGGGTAATATTTTAATATTAATCACTATTATTATTATTTTAATATTAATCAATTATATTTTAATCACTTTTACCATGCATATTAATTAGTGTTAAAAACGGACTTTTTGTATAAATTTCATTAGATTTGTGTTTTTATTCATTAGGGCAAACAAATGCAAGGATTTTAAGTGAAAAATATAATTAGTGGATCACTAAGTAAACTGTGTGAGTTAAGTAAACTCTACTGCACCACAGGCCTTCCATATCGAAGCTGGGGATAAACGAGATAAATTCAATATTTCTAATCCAATATTTTCAAGGACGAGAAAGGAATATGAATACCCTAAAAGCCATCCAAGGAGATTTTAAGTCTAAAATTATAGTAATAAAATGGGCATGCAGTGTAACGAATATTCATGTTATGTCCTGATAATGCTGAATTTGCCCCATATTTACCATTCTAGTGGAAGATGATTCCAGATAAAAGTGGTTGGCATTCGAGAACAACAGCGATATTTTCAAATATCAACGATAGAAAAAAAAAACTTCACAATTATGCATGGTTACATGAAACAAATAGCCATAGATTGCATTATTTTATAATGACCAAAGTAGTGAAAATCAATGTATTAAAAAATACATTATGTGTACATCCATATGTTCAAAGATCAACTGTCGAATTTGTGAGAAAAAATTTACTTTGATTTTAAAATAATATCATTGTGAATATGGGACAAATACTGCCTGCTTTATTTATGAGTTTACAATTATAGCTCGCAGAATATATTTTGTTTTCTTTCTAATGCAGCTGGCAAACACAGACATGGACGTCTTGGATACCTTAAGGCAAGTGCTGCACAGACGTACTCACTTTGCATTACCCAGGGAGCGCGCGTAACTTGAAGATAAGCCACGGACGTGGAGTAACAATGTCCCCGCAACGCTCTACGATCCTATTAGACCGGGACCTACTGTTTAAAGTGGATTCCGAACCGCGTACCGTTGGCATTCACAAATTTGGGACCTGAATGGCCGAGTGTCTAGCGCTCTGGCACTCGGTGCCACAGGTTTCGGGTTCGAATCCCGGCGGTGCCATGGATGTTTGTAGTGGTTTGGAATCCACTTTAAGCCGTAGGTCCCGGTCTCCTATGACTGCAAGAGCGTCACGGAGCCAAAGTCAGACTTCTACCTACGGGTGCTCCATCACAACAGAAGCTGCTTCCTTTCCCTTCAATCATGAGTCTTATGGGCTCGTGGGCTTGACCAGCCAAGTGGGATAAGAAACAACAACATACATCACTATGACGTCACAACCTATCATAGACTTTCAACATATGACGTCGGACTCATGTAAAGAAAAAGACTAGAAAAACTAGCAAGAATAAAAGATTAGAACTAACTTGTCAAAACAACAACAAACAACAAGAAACAAGAATAACAAAGTGTTGAAAATGTCATTTCTAAGTGTAAGCGTAGACTCACCTGTTTATAATTTTATATACAATACGAAGTAAATTATAGTAATTAATAAGTTTCTTGGTAACAGTAAACTTTCCATTTAACTGAAATACCGTTATAATTCCTTATTAAAACACCAGTATTTACCAGTTTTTTTACTTAATTTGGTTTGTCACTCTACGGTCGTTTTGTAAACACTTTAGGCTAATCAGATTGGGATCTCGAGTCTAATATGGATTCCGAACTACTCACAAACATCCATGCCATCGCCAGAATTCCGATCAAAAGTCCGTGGTAACAAAGGTCAGAGTGCTAGCCAATTGGCCATCAGGCCGTTGCCAGTTTCACTAAATAACATTCATAAGAAAAAAAAACTTTTATAATAATAAATAAAAAAAACTAAAACATTTTTTAATGCGATTAGTGACTAAATATTAAATCAGACGCCGTAAGTTTAAAATGTTATCTATTTTTTCACATGTTTTTTCAAAATATTTCATCAGTAGTATCATCATGCAGTATAAAAAGAAAATTCATACATCTACACACTAAAAAATGTTTTGTTTCAAAAAGATATTTTTTTATCTAATGTAGCTGGGAAACACTTAGACAGTTGTCTTTGATGCCTAAAGGAAAGCGCTGCACAGACGTTACTCACTTAGCACTATCCAGGAGGTGGTGCGTGTAGCTTGAAGATATGCAACGGACGCGGAGTAACAATGCCCCCGCAACTCTCAACGATTTTGTTAGACCGGGACCTACGGTTTAAAGTGGATTCTGAACTACTACAAACACCCATGGCACCGCCGGGACTCGAACCCAAAACCTGGGCGACAGAGTGCTTTGAAAGTGTTATATGATTAAATAAAAAGCAATGAGTTAATGATGATTTCGATTAAATATAGACATCTTTTGACACATTTTTTAATACTGTTAGTGACTCTTATGAGAGTAAAAAATTGTTTTCGAAATTATAATACAATCAAGAATAATTTTAAACCCCTTAAATTTGTCAGTATATAATTAAATAAAATCTGTTGTTGTTTCTTATCCCACTTGGCTGGCCAAGCCCACGAGCCCATACGTACTCATGATTGATGGAGAAGGAAGCAGCTTCTGTTGTGATGGAGCACCCGTAAGTAGAAGTCTGACTTTGGCTCCGTGACGCTCTTACAGTCATAGGAGACCGGGACCTACTTTTTAAAGTGGATTCCGAACCACTACAAACAACCCTGGCACCGCCGGGACTCGAACCCGAAACCTGTGGCACCGAGCGCCAGAGCGCTAGCCACTCGGCCATTCAGGCCCTAGTTATTAAAACATAGGATGATCACAATGTCACTTCACATTGAAAATCCGTTTTAAAAAAAATTGGAAAACCGATGTTCACTGGCATCAGTGTTTGTTAAAACCGCGTCCACTTTCGAAACATTTGACCTAACATGCATCTGTCCGCCTGATGTTATAATTTTAACTAGACATGTTAAAATTATAACATCAGGCGGACAGAAAGAGTAACTAGTCGTGTTTCAGAAGATCGTACCTACTTTGGCATTAATATTTTATATTAAGAATAAAAATCTTAGAAAGGACCGGTTTCTAAAACATGATTTTGTATTTTTGCTGGGCTATCAAAAAAAAAACCGTCTTACATTTATGATTAATTTCAGATTTAAGTTCTGTAAATCGCAGAAACATGAGATGCTTTCTTTTTATGGGCGAGGCTTGTCGGTCTTATGCTCATTGCTCTACTTTCATATTAGACAACTACCTACAGTCAAAAGTTGATTCTGAACCACTACAATCATCCATGGCACCGCATGCCGGAGCACTAGTCTCTTGAACATCAGACCCCAGTTACTAATCAGATAGAAGGGATGTAAAATACACGGCATCTCTTCCGTCTTTCCTCAGATACATAAACTCATGTTTGTGAAAATTGCAACACCATGAAGGACTTACGCGAGGGAGCTGAAATTTTCAGGAAAAAAAGGATTATGCAAATGATTCGAATTTCAAATCCATAGCGCATGCGTATGCTGAGCAGCGCCCTCTGAACAGCGGATGGATCCGAATAAATAGACGGCTGTAGCGAGGCGTGTATGGTTATCGGTGGTTATCGGTGGTTATTTGCTAGTGGTAAACGTTAGCTCAATAGTTACTTATGCCTCTTCGACAAAAGAGAGCGAGATTTGAACAGCTTACAGAGTTTGAACGGGGGAGAAACATCGGCCTTCGTGAAGCTGGATTGTCTTATCGTGCAGGTGCCGCTCGTGTGCAGCGTAACAGCAGCACAGGGATGCGTCTTTGGAAGCAGTGGACGGACGAGTGTTGGACAACTCGGAAATCCGGGAGTGGACCCCGAAATGTGACGTCAGCTAGCGATTATAGAGACCTGGTCCGCATGGCGCTGACGGACCGTACAGCTTCCTCTAGACAATTGGCAGCACAGTGGTCAATAGCTACAGGTGTTTCATTGTGTGCTTCATCAATTCGTAGACGTCTGCTGCAGCGTGGACGGCGCGCAAGGACTCCTTTATACAGGATCCTTCTCACGCTAAACCATCGCCGCCTGCGGCTACAATGGGCCGCTCAGCATAGAGACTGGCGTGCTGATTGGCAGCATGTCGTGTTTTCTGACGAATCCCGCTTTAATTTGTGGTACCATGATGGCCGCATTCGTGTCAGACGATATGCCGGTGAACGCCACCTTCCGGAGTGCACACCCGGAGTTATGGTCTGGGGTGCCATAGCATATCATGGACGATCTCAATTGCTAAGAATTGTGGGCAATCTGAACAGCAACCGGTACATCAGTGAAGTTCTACAGCCCCAAGCTGTTCCCTTCCTTCAAAACGTGCCAGGCGCTGTATTTCAACAGGACAATGCCCGCCCTCATATCGCTAGGACTGTTCAATCCTTCTTTGCAACGCGGCAGGTACCACTTCTTCCTCGGCCTGCGTATTCCCCGGATATGTCGCCGATTGAACATGTGTGGGATTTCGTTGGTCGGCGTCTCGCTCGTGATCCTCGTCCTGTTGCTTCTACAGACGAAATTTGGGTGCGCATACAAACAATATGGAATGCTCTTTCTCAGGCAGACATTCAAAATTTGTTTGACTCCATGCCACGTCGTGTAGCAGCACTTATTGCGGCGCGTGGTGGCTACACAATATACTGATTCCGATCTCTTGTTATTGTTTGTTTGCTTTGAACATTTAATCATTTATTTGTACCACTACCACTCAGCTGTGTATTAAATTTCATTCAATTATGACGATTCCTTCATGGTGTTACAATTTTCACAAACATGAGTTTAATTAAATGTCCGGACCCCAGTACATTTCTCAATTGGAAGATCTATGACCTCTGTAATAAAACTCAGTTTTTTAGAGACAAATAGGAATAGATTGAGTTTATGGTAAAAAGTTACAAAATATGTGTACTTTGTAAACATTGGAGATTTAATTATTTAAGGAATCTGCAACAAAAAACAAAATGTCACTTATGGAGACGTAGAAGATAACTTGTCAGTGTGCAAGTGGGTTTTGGAGTTTGGTTTTCCGCTCAATGCTTATTTTGTTCACACCTTGGGCTAGTTAGATCGGCACCTACAATTTAACGTGGATTCCGAACCACTCACAAATATCCATGCCATTACCAGGATTCGAATCTGAAGCATATATGGGTTTTGGGGTTGTATAGTAAATATTTATTCTGTAGAGGATGAGAAAATTCCTGCTCGTAAAAAAGTTCGTGTTCTTATGAAGTGAAATGTGCTTTATTTTTTGGTATTTTTAAATTATATTTGTTGTCGTGATTAATCCTCAGCGTCCGGCAGCGCGGGATGAACATCCAACGAGGAGTTTACTCATAGACGGTGGGAAAGGGGTGGCTTCTGTTGAGATGGAGCACTCGTAGGTAGAAGTCTCCGAGCAACTGAAGAAGGAGGGCAGTGCCTTAAGGGATAATTTGTTGGGAGAACTACCCAGCATTTGCGTATGGTATGAGAGGAAACCCGGACAATTTTCAGCAGGTATTCCGACTAACAAGGCAAGATACCGAACATCGAGAACAAGATGCGAGGCACCATCGATTCTCCTCGTTTTTGAATCAGTGTTCATAATAATATTATCCAATGCATTGAATCTCAGCCCTCATGCTCATCAGCTGCGCGTGTTAGCGCTGAGTCATGAGCCGGGCATACAGCATATCTAAATTAATTAAAACGATTTTTGGTATATTAATAAGATTTTTCTTTCTTTCTAATGCAGCTGGCAAACACAGACAGCTTGGTTTTTGGATGCCTTGAGGCAAGTGCTGCACAGACATACTCACTTTGCATTACCCAGGGGGCGCGTGTCACTTGAAGGTAAGCCACGAACGCGGAGTCACAATGCCCCCGCAACGCTCTACGATCCTACTAGACCGGGACCTACTTTTTAAAGTGGATTTCGAACCACTACAAACATCCATGGCACCGCCGGGACTCGAACCGAAATCTGTGGTACCGAGGGCCAGAGCGCTAGCCACTCGGATATTCAGGCCCATCTATATATATATATAGAATAAAGAATATATATTTTTCTTTTTCAATGGCACAAAGGCCCCATGGTTAGTCAAAGCCGTTTGCCTTGTGGCATATTCCAAAACATATATTTTCTTACAAGGAGATTTTTGGAGAAAAAAGGAGGGAGTTCCGCGAAGAGTCGATCAGAAGTGTGTTTTTTTCCTCTGAAGTCACTGAAATTTGGAGTCATATTTGAAAAGGCACTCCATGAATGATCACCTCAAAAATATTAGTTCCTCATAAAATATAAGAATGATAGAAGAAATTTCAATGTAAGAATAGGTAATTATAAATATAGTGTATCTCAATTTCAGGTTTACAAGAATTCAACCACTAATATAAAATCAAAACTTGATTATGCACATGTGTTAGAAAAAATTAATAATTGATGTTGTTGTTTCTTATCCCACTTGGCTGGCCAAGCTCACGAGCCCATAACTACTCATGATTGAAGGGGAAGGAAGCAGCTTCTGTTCTGAAGGAGCACCTGTAGGTAGAAATCTGACTTTGGCTCCGTGACGCTCTTACAGTCATAGGAGACCAGGACCTATGGCTTAAAGTGGATTCCGAACCACTACAAATAACCATGGCCCCGCCGGGACTCGAACCCGAAATCTGTGGTACCGAGCACCTGAGCGCTAGCCACTCGGCCTTTCAGGCCCCTATATTAATAAGATATATGTATGAATTTTTCTAGTTTTCCCAAATATTAAAAAGTTAATTGTATTCCAAGATGAAAATTGTTTTTTTTACTATCTTTGTGTTCAATTTCAGTTTGTCCCTAATATATTCTTTACAATTATAATTGCCCCAATTCTGAAAAATCATAAATGTTTGCAAAAGTAACTAATTTAAAATCTTCTATTTTTTTACAGCTGTTGTTGTTCTAATTCAACAGGCAATACAGAGATAGTTAATCTTTATGCCATAAGTAAGGGCTGCATCGCTGTTACTCATTTAGCACTACCCAGGGGCACGTGTAGCTTGAAGATAGGTTACTGAAGCGGTTAACACTACCCCCACAACTCTCTACGATCCTATTAGACCCACTGTTTAAAGTGAATTTCGAACCACTGCAAACATAGGACTGCTGGGACTCGAACCCAAAAACATGTGGTACCGAGTGCCAGAGCCCTAGCCACTCGGCCATCAAGCCCTATTTCTTCACAATTAATTTATTACTTTTTTATTTTTGCTTCCTATTGTAAAGAAAGATAATATCTTCAAATAACTTTTGTTTTTATACTTTTTCAATTTATTTATGCCGTGTATAATTTGCGTAGTTGTAAAAAAAAATAATTATTTGCAAAACTTTTATAATTTTTTTTAATGTTTTAAATAATTATATTTAGCACCTTAATGGCAAAAAATTAAATAAATGGTTTTCTTCAAACGCAATACAAAATAAAATCTTTCAGAAAAAAAAAATTACTTATTGAAAGTATTTTTTTAAAACAAGTTTTGAAATATGAAAGTATTTTAACACGTCTTTTTACATATAAAATGTTTTTATAGTTTTTATAATCCTTCTCTTTGTTTTTAAGATTTAAATGGGTACTGCGTTTATTTACTAATTAGATTAATTGGATATTTTTTTTCTATTTTTAACATGCTAATTTATTCTTTCCAAAGCACGACAATAGATTTATTTTAATTATCATCATTAACGTTTCTAATAGCAGCTTTTTATAATTAGCATACTGAATAAAAAAAGTTAAGTTTAGATGTAATCATCAGCTTAGAAAATGCTAATTATCTACAAAGCTGTATTTATTTTTTCAATACAAATTTTTTGAAGAATTGAATTTTTTTTTTCATGATTTAATCAGATTGAAAATATTAATTAAGGCCATTTATTTATTATTATTCTTTTTTTGTGTGTGCATGGAATTTATTTTGCTCTATCTTTTATTTATTTTATCTTATATTTTATTTATTTTATTCTATCTTTTATTTATTTTATCTTTGTGAGACGCTAAAACAGATTCCGGCGATTTTTGAAATGTCTGAATTAATTGAGCAAAAACTTGCATTCAATTTTGTTTGAAGAAACGCACAGAATGGTGCAGAAGACATTCGGCAAGCATTCCTATATCGGAAAGGAATGTTTAGAAGTGGTATAAACAGTTCAAAGAAGGCAGAGAACGCGTTGAAGACGAAGAGTCCTCTGGTCCACCATCAACTTCTACCGATGAAGCTCACGTTAAAGATTTGGTGCTTGCAAACCGTCGATTTACAAGTAGAGACCTTGCTGATGATGTTGGAATTTCAAAAGGATCGGTCCATTCCATTTTGGGCCTCAAACGCATCAAATCTCGATTGATACTGAAAACACTAAATGCCAGCTCACACTGCATTGATTCTTCGTGACTTTTTCGCCAAACATGAAGCTCATATCATTCCACAACCGCCGTTGCGACTTCTATTCACACGTTGCGACTTCTGGCTATTCCCTGAAAGCAAAAGATCACTCCTGGGACACCGTTTTGAGTCAATTGAAGAGATTCAACGTGAAACGTCGCGCGCTTTCAATAGCATCTTTGCCGATGACGTTTTAGCATGCATTGAGGATTGGAAAAAACGTTGGCATAGGTGCATTGAGTTAAGAGGAGATGACTCTGAAGCCAATGAAGTAAATTTTGAAGAATAAATAAAGAGTTGATCTTACTTTTTGGACTAAGTAGTACTCTATTTTTATACTTGTTTGTGAAATATTTATGCTTGATTCACTTTATTTCTTTTTCCTCTGACGTGACTTTGAAATCTAAGGAATTAAAAAGGCTATCCCATAATCCAAAGGTGAATTGAACTTCGGGGAGAAATATCATTACACTAATAGACATTCGCTTCATGTTTTTGGCAACAGCGGATGATAGTCTCAGAAATCGATTATAGAAAGCCCTTGGGGAACATTTTGTGTTGCCAGTTCGTGTAATGGAATTCATCAAAGCAAGTGATGACATCGCAGGATAAACTTCTCCTTCGTCAATTTTTAAAAAGAAAGATCTTTTATGAAATAACTTGGTTAACGTTGATGCAAGATAATAGTGTCCATTATTTATTTGTTTGTTTATTTATTTATTGAGTTTTTCTTTGGACATTCTTCGAATTGCTTTGGTGAAGATAGTTTTGAGCCAAATTTCCATACTCGATAACAGCAATGGCGTAATAAGAATTATTGCAAAAAGTCACATTACTGGAGTGTTCTTTCATTAAGATAAATGCCCTGATAACGAAAAAAAACAGAACTGTTTCAGTTTCGAAACAAGTAAATTGTTGAAATGTAAAAAATTTATGGTTATAAAAGCTGAATTAGTTACATAGATAAAATGTTTTCGGAAATATTTCTTTTACAGTACGTTTGACAGTTTGTTCTTGCTGTTCTTTTTGTAAGCTGAGGCTGTCCTGAAGATACATTAAAATACTTTTTACCATATTGTCATTTGTTTTAGTCATCACTGTAGCATCATTTTTTTTCACTGGAAGAGTTTTGGCATTTCATTCTTAGGAGAGAGGAATGAATGCTACTTGTCTAATATGCAATAAACCCATCACTAAAATTGGACAGCAGAAAAATAGTATTGTGGATAATTATATTACTTGCAATTAGTGTTTCGTACTCATGAGAACAACCCGTCACTCAAATCGGATAGCAGATATTTGGTATCATGCATAATGAGGAAATTAGCGGATGTCTGTGCGACCTTCACAGGTCAAAACAACTACAGATGGAATATGAACTATACCGTGAATTGTTCCATCGTGATGGAGGGTAGACCACGAGTGGAGAAATGCCACTCCAATAAAAAGTGAGGGAAGCGGTTCCCTCCCTTTTGACGAATTGTCTTAAAAAGATGGTTTCTTTTTAAAGAAAGGAGAGAGTTCGAAGAGGAGTCCAGAAATCTTTTTTTTCTCTGAAGTCACTGAATAGGCCGAAGTTTCTGCCTTTTGTCAAAGAGACCCCCTTGTAGTTTGAGAATCACACTATGTGATAGTTAAGGTCTGTCGCACTTTTAGATTTGTCCGTAATCTCGAGAACTCTGAAATCTTCGAACTTCGAGTGAACTGCATTCGTGTATCTAATTTATATCCTTAATTTTCATTTCTTTGTAAATAAAGTTCTCTGTAATATATATATATTTATATAGATATGGTAAAAAAAAGTATTGCCAATTGTCTTAATTTATTCATATTGACAAATAAATAAAATGTTATGCAATTTTAGCTGCCGTAATTAAATCCAAGACATCTTAGATATATAAAAATAGTAAAAATTTTATTTTTAAATATGCATTTTCTACGATTTTTTCTTTCAAAAACGAAAATTTGCATGTCAAAAAAGTATTGGCAAAGTTTTAACTGCTATGCAAATTTTGTTACATTGAAGTCACGTGTTTCGACTGATAAGAAACTCTACCGGTATAAAGTCTGCAAAACTACTCCAAAAGTGTCTATGCATTATTTTGCTATTACTGCAGTAAAATGACTTCAAAATCGAAGGAGTTGGAGGTTAGTGTTAAAAACACGATTATTAGGCTCAGAAAGGAAGGTTTAACATATCGTGCTATAGGAGTGCAGTTCAATATAAGTTTATTTACTGTCAGAAGTGTTGTAAAAAAGTTCAAGGAAACAGGATCAACGGAAAATAAGACTAGAAGTGGACGACCTCGAATATTTTCTACAAGAGAAGAACTTGTCATTACTAACAAGGTTAAGAAAAACCCTAAAATAAGTGCACCCCAGATTGCTAGAGATGTTGCTTTCACTTCGCAAAAGACTTTCAGCGTACAGACTGTACGGAATGTTTTGCACGAGAGAAGTTATTGTGGAAGGGCAGCTAGAAAGAAACCATTCATCTCGGAAATAAATAGGAGAAAGATGTTAGATTTCGCAAAATCCCTCGTTGATTTATCTGAAGAGTTTTGGAACACATTTATTTTTTCCGACGAATCAAAGTTTAAAATTTTCGCCAGTGATGGACAACGATATGTGTGGAGGAGGCCAAATACTGAATTAGAAAAGCAACATTTAACTGCTACTGTAAACATGGTGGAGGCAGCGTCTTAGTTTGGGGCTGTATGGCAGCTAATGGAATAGGCAACCTGCATTTTATTGATGGTATTATGACAGCACGTACATACATTGACATTTTGCGCCATAACTTAAAAATCAGTGCCCAAAATCTTGGCTTGGGAACATCTTATGTTTTTCAACAAGACAATGACCCCAAGCATACAGCGAATCTCACCCGTGAATGTCTACTCTACAATGCTCCGCGTCAATTAAAAACCCCACCTCAATCCCCTGACATCAATCCAATAGAAAATTTATGGCACCTGCTGGATCTAGAAATCAAGAAACATAAAATTTCAAGTAAAGGCGACCTCAAACGTGTACTCTTGCAAGAGTAGCACAAAATTCCCAACAGAACAAAGACCTTAGTTTCCTTTATGAGAAATAGATTACAAGCTGTTATAGATGCAGAAGGTATGCATACAAAGTACTAAACATATACTGATTTTGTTTTCGCTCATAATTTTGCCAATACTTTTTTTATTATGTGAATTTTGGATTTTCTCGTAATTTTTGACTAAAAAAATATTTAAATGAAAATTTCGTTATAATTGTTTGTCTTTTCTCCTTCTGTAATCGCTATGTTGAAATAAAATTTGTAAACATAGTTTGTTAGCAAATATGATCCTTTATAGGCAATTGCCAATACTTTTTTTATCCACTGTATATGTATATATATATAATATATAAAGATAATAAAATTTGAAGTGTTCCTATTAACCTGAAAGTGTCTCTCTTCTTGAAGCCTTTATAAGTCTAATATTGACCGAGACTTTTTATCAATATTGACATGTATCTAATAATTAAAAATAAATAATTGTTGTTGATTATTTGGCAATAGAGATTGTGTAATAAGAATTTTTTTTTTGAAAATTGTTTATAATAAAGTTATTATTTGTATTTTATGTTTGTAAACTCGATTTTCATATTTTTCACATGAAAAAGAAATGTTAAAAAGGGGAAAAAATTGCCCAATATATTACTTCTTTAATACACAAATAAATTAATACTCAGTGGGGCCTGAATGGCAGAGTGGCTAGCGCTCCGGCGTTCGGTACCACAGGTTTCGGGTTCGAGTCCCGGCGGTGCCATGGATGATTGTAGTGGTTCGGAATCCCCTTTAAACCGTAGGTCAAGGTCTAATAGGATCGGAGAGCGTTGTAGGGGCACTGTTACTCCGCGTCCGTGGCTTATCTTCAAGTTACATGCGCCCACTGGGTCATGCAAAGTGAGTAACGTCTGTGCAGCGCTTGCCTTAAGGCATCCAATACCAAGCTGTCTAAGTGTTTGACAGCTGCATTAGAAAAAAAAAATTAATACTCATCAGATAAAAAGAAAAGCTTTGTCACTCTCTCATAAGACGAACTGTAAAAGGTATTAACGTGTATGGTGTTATTAGAAAGGTTATATGGAATTTTTCCTTTGTAATAATTATCGGAGATTTCTGCTTGGATTTCGAATTATGGACAAAAGTGTTTTAGTAATGTCTGCAAATAAGAGCATTATTAGAGGATGTTTATTTTACGAATACAAACTAGCCACAAATGATCGTGATGTATGCTTTACCTGTAAAATTATGCGTAGCATTCAAAAATGCTGTGCTATAATCATATGCTATACCACACAAAAACAGTAAGAGAAACAGAGCGCCAGAACACTCTTCAGGCTTCCAATTTTCGTGGTAAATTATTTAATAAAATAAAAATCCTTCTCACAAGTGCGTAATTTTTAAATGCAAAGTTGATTTAATTAAGTTGACTTATTGGAAGGACAGTGCTTGCTTATAGTTAAGAATGCCTAAATCAGACAGGAGGCTTCCCCAAACAGAGACTTTCCTTTGCACTTCGGGGGTCGCATATCTGCAAATTAAACTCATGTTTGTGGACATCCAACGTGTGGACGTCCAACACCATGTCGTCTACTGCTGGTTTCACCGTCATTCATCCACTTTGCATAAGTACTAACAACTGTAGATCGCGAACAACCCACGAGTCGTGCACTTTCGGAAATACTTGTTCCGAGACATTACAATCTGCCCTCTATCAAAGTCGCTTAGATCCGCAGCCTTTCCCATCACACACATAAGTAAGTGAAAGAATGATTCTTCAGACTCTCCAGCAGCAGTTAAATACCACTTCCACTTGATCACGTCCTCCAGGCGAGTTCATTGCAAAATGTAGGGGTGGTCATAATGTTTTGGATCTTGAGTGTATATATATATTTACAATTATAAGAGTGTATAACTTTTCATAGTAGCATGATTTGATAGTTTACGTACGTCAAGTCAGTATTTATAATTATTAGGCTTAAAATGCGATGATCTGTCTCGGTTTTTTTAATCGTTGTTTCATTATATTATATCTTTATTTGTTCTGATAACAATAATGAAAAATGTCAGGAAATTCAACCAAAGAATGCTACAGATTTAAAAAACACTTATAAGAGATTTGTCTAATATAAACAACTCTAACTGAAGGCAAAATTTATAGAATTTACAGTCACGTATATCAATGACCATTCTCTGATAAGCTATATTTGTTCAAATGTATTCGCAACTCATAAATGTGACTCGTTTTTAACCTTAAATTTGTCTAAACACTTTTCATTTATCTCGTTACTTATTTTATTTAATGAGCTACTACTACTACACCACACCACATCATTGTGCCTAGAGCTGAGTTGCCCTTATACAGTTTGGGAATGGTGTGGGTGAAAAGTCTGGCCGGTCTATGTGACGCTTTATGTCATATGACACTACGGCTTAAAGTGGATTCCAAAATGTTACAAACATCCATGACACCTGAGGGACTCGAAACCGGTACCTGTGGCACTGAGCACCAGAGAGGTAGTCACTCGGCCATCAAGCCATATTAAATACGTCACTCATTAAAAATATAATTAATCTTCTCTACTTTTAAATCTATGTAAGAATATTTATTCTAAAGTATTTACTATTTCTAATTCCCTTTTGTATTTATTAATGAATTAGCTTGATGTTTAAAAAAATAATGCATTAAAATGAAGATCATTAGTTTTTTCATCGTAAATGGAAGACTCATTTGCATATATATTAAAACATAAATACACAATGAAGTAGTTTAAACACGAATTTGAATAGTTTTACGTTTATATTAATAGCAGTTTAACATTTCAACAAAATTCATTAAAGAGCAGCAGTTAAACATTCAGTATTTTCGTAAGCTTTTAATTAATCTTCATAAAATTCCTTTTATCAAATCAAAAATGAATGCATCCCATTGCCAGATGAAAATGTGAAATTTAAATCTTCCTCCTTTTTTTTATCGTTTGATCGACAGTTATTTTGAAGTTCTAATTTGACAACGGCAACGAGTTACTTTAATAGCCTCACTCCCAAACGCGACTCCTGATGAAGTATGTACTGGAAAAATACTCTCCGACCTGATGACACAATTTCCATTTAAAACAACTTGGATACTACGTATCTTCTTCTCCATCGAACGTCTTCTACTCAACTCAATTACCCCCTCCTGAATTTCAAATCAGCTTCGTGTTCGAGCGCTATTTCGTTAGCAATCCAATAACATGAAACGATGAAATGAACTTCATTACCGACAAAATGGCCTCCAAGACATTAAAGTTTAACGGGACTGTTATTCTAAACTGATCCTCTTAATTGTTGGATGTGTAATGGAGTCATTCGACTGAATAGCTGCGTATCGTGAATGAAGAAGAATAGTTATGGCCTTTTAATTGTCTTTATTTTAAGTAAAAATATTCTCTGCATTTAAAATTTTGATAAAGAAAGAGGATGTTAAATGCTTTATTTTTTAATATTCATTCTTATAATTTATGTATCAAACAATGGCATTATCATTTATTGACGTCATTTTAACTGAAAATGATGCACCTGTAATAATATATTATAATTAATGTGTCATTTTTTCTGTGGTATTAATGTCAACATGCAATTAGTACTCATCGGACTTCTAGAATCCAATGAGTTCTTTTTTCAATTCCTTCTATTAGCACACACTCTCCCTATATATATATCTTGTTCAAATTTTCAATCGCTTATAAAATACTTTTTATTCCTCCACTCAAGTGCAAATACATTTTTTTGAACTTGTAGTGGATAACACTGGATATTAATACAGTTTTTTCTAATATTAATTCATTCATTAAATTTAATCAATTAATTTTAGTTTTTTTTTAGATTTTAGTTGCATGTATCTATCTACCAATAGATGGTGCCAGATAAACTTTTAACACATTTAAAGATATATGATTACAGATTCATGGAAGGATTCCACATCTAAGCCGAAACCCCGATACTCGGAAACGCAAAGGGTGCACGAAATATACTTCCTCTCCGGGTGAGAATCTGTAGGCAAACTGACCATTTCTCCTGAACGCCACAGAAGCTGCTCCTGTTAGTGCGTAAGAGGAAGGAGGAGGAGAAGGAGGTTTACAATATGAAAATTAGTGGGGAGTGTTCTTTTAATATCATTGGACACATTGTTGAAAAAAGGCTTTAAAATGATTTGTACTTTTTAAGTGTAAATAGAAACAGCGTAGTAAAATTTACGATATCTATATTTACGATATGAGGATTTGAGCTCATTTATCTGAATCATTGTGATAACGTGCCATAGAACCTCCCAGAATCAAGCAAATTGGTTGAATATGAGTTTTTCTGTAATTCATGACCTGTGGGATGCATTTCTAAAAACACAATCAGTATCTAGAAGGTGAAGGCGAAGATCTCGAACAAGTTAAGCATATGACCTTCATTTGTAGCTATCTTCAAAGAAGCAACAAACCGTTACACTAACGTACTTCTATCTTCCCTTACTTATGAGATAGAAGTACGCACTCAATGGAAGGTTACCAGAACTTAATGGAAGGTTGGTAACCAGATCAAGTGTGGGCTGAAGACTTCAAAAAGAAGAAAAGTTGTAAATGCAAAGCGTCTAATAGTACTCCTCTCAGCACTCCTCTAAAAATGAAAATTTAATTGGTAAAGTACACATGTATGTCAATGGAGTTTAAATCACTGGAGGGTTTACCCCTGACAGATAAGTCCTGATTTTGTATGCAACATGATTCGAAAAGATGTGATTTGGAGAGTGCAGGGAACACTTTGTAATCCCAATCATATCCATAAAAGATAAGGGTATTGTTAATCTGCTGTATGTATGTATGTAGCATGCAAGCATGGGAACTCTTTAGATGGGCTGTCATTATGCACCGTTACTACTCAGCTATATAGAAAGGACACTCTTCTAGACTGGGGCTGTTGGTGTCTTATCCATCCTACTAAATGATAGTGCTAAACGAAACAGAGATTGATTACTGGAGAATTACTTTTGTGAGGCGAGAAGGATGATAGTGTGATTTGTGATTTTTTTTTTCCGAAGGACTTTCAGGATCCACTATTGCATTGTCGGTATACTATGTCATACTGCTCACATTTATTTGAAGTATACTATAAAACATTGAAAATTACCGCCAGGAAAACTAGTTGGCTAGCAAACGAGAATACCCACTTATTACTGGTAAATTATTTTACTTATTATGCTTATTACTGAGATATCTTAAATCTTTGCTATTGCTCCTCATTATTTATGTTCTGTTAAATAATATCATTCATAATTTAATATTTTGAAAACATAACACGAATACTAAACAAAATGAAAGTTCTGGATTTTAAAAAAGAACTGTAAAATTGCATCATGTGTTTAATATCTATTGATTATATATATATATATATATATATATATATATATACATTGAATACTTTTTTTCAGTTTCATTTAACAAATACTAATACAACGATTAAAATTGAATAATTACACATATTTAAGTATTATCAACATGTCTGCTTTCATAGGTCAATATATACGAAGATATTTACATGAATAAAAAATAAATCTATGAAAGAAATACACACATTTCCAGTTCTTTTATTTTTATCAATCCCAAATTTACTTCCACTATTATTTTTGTGTAAAATTAATCAATTTAAACATTCCAATTAAGAATAATAAAAAAAATTTGTATGCTATTTTTAAGATAGGCTTCAATGATTTTGTATGCATGATATTAAAAGCAATCACATTGTGGAAATATGCCTTGTCTTTTGTGTTACTCTTTCAACTGGTTAACCATCTAAAGCCCCGTCCAGACGATAACGAGTCTCATTCGCGAACCCATTGAAAACCAGTTTGACAGAACCCCTAGCAGAAAATCATGTGTCTCGACCACGCTCCGGCAAGAGTCGTTTTTTTTTATTTCATATTAAACGGACCTCATTTATGACCAGCTGTCAATCATAGCCTGAGATAACCGTGGCTTGTTTTTCGCGGTGTAACTGAGACATTCGCAACAAAAACCCCTCGCTCCTTGTTCACTCTAGTCTGGACGGGGCTTAAAAAATATATCCTACATCTTTGCTATGATATTTGCATGGGCCTGAATGAGCGAGGGTCCAGCGCCCTGGCGTTCGGTGTCACAGGTTTCGGGCACGAGTCCCGGCGGTTTCTTGGATGTTTGGAGTGGTTCGGAATGCACTTAAAACCGTAGGTCCCAGTTCAATAGGATCGTAGAGCGTTGTCATAAAGTTTAGTCAGTCTTCAACCCTCGTGGTTCTGTACGGGACTTAAAAAGTATACCCTACAGTCTTGCTATGATATTTGCATATCATATCAAGACTGTATGATATTTGCATGGGCCTAAATGGCCAAGGGTCTAGAGCTCTGAAGCTCGGTCTCATGGTGGTCCAAGACCTACTGGCAGATTCCGAAACATTAGATGCATTTCCTTTTACGGGGAGGTGTTATCAGCCCTACACCCAATGCTCTACAGTCATGCTAGACCTGGACCTACAGTTTAAGTAGCTTGGTGGCCAAGTTGCTATTACTCTGGTGTTTGGTATCACAGGCTTCAGGTTCGAATCCTGGTGATGGCATTTATGATTGTAGTGGTTCGGAATCCACTTCAAACCGTAGATTCATGTGTAATGTGATCGTAGAGTGTTGTCTTAAGGTTTAACTAGTCTTCAGTCCTCATGGTTCCTCGCTAAAAGAGAAACTGCATATTGCCCTTAGCCATAAATGCCGACTGCGACGGGGTCCTTGATCACCTAGTGTAGACTTTCCTGCACCAGGGGGATAAATAACACATGATATTTGCATACTTGAGAAATCAATATTACTTAATATGTAACTCATAAAAGGAATTTATTTCACTATTAAAACAGTTTCACCACTTAAATTTTTTTACTGCCAATAAAAATGTAAAATTTTTTTTAAATAATTCTATCGTTAAAATAAATGGAAACAGCAGACCTATTAGGAATGAAAGTATAAGAATTATTCGTCTAATCCAAAGTTGTTCCCAATTTTATAGTGGTCATAATAGCATATACAGCAATGTGCGTTGAGTGGAACTTTTAGTTCCTGACCATACATCTGTTTCTGGAAATAATGTTCTTGGATTGTGATTCGAAACTTTTATTCCTGCTCCATGTGTTTAACCTTTGCTCTCTCTCTCTCTCACTATTTGTGAAAAAACAGTAAATAGAATATTTATTTATTTTTATTCATTTTCAATTCCATGGGGGGAGGAATATACACTGTTTGTTCCATCATAAAACTATAACAGTGTTTGCAATAGTCCATGGAAAGACATAAACAACAATCACATTTTGTAGAAACGAGGAAGGGGGGACATGCAGAACAAGTAATATAAAAAAAAAATTTAAAGTCAATTCCTACTTTTTTTCCCATTGTATTGCAGAAAGTCCTTTATAAATAATTTTCATTCATTTTTTTAAGTTTATCTGGCGTCATCTATTGGTAGATATATACAACTTAAATCTAAAAAAAACTAAAATTAATTAATTTAATTTAATGAATGAATTAATATTTGAAAAAACTGCATTAACATCCAGTGTCATCCACTACAAGTTCAAAGAAAAATTTGTTTGAACTTGAGTGCATGAATAAAAGTATTTTATTAACGATTGAAAATTTGAACAAGATATATATAGGGAAAGTGTGAGTTAATAGTAGGAATTGAAAAAAAAAACCGGCTAGGTGGAAGATGCACGAAATATACTTCCTCTCCGGGTGAGAGTCTGTACGTCAACTAATGCGCCGAGATGCGTAAATATATTTCCTTTCTGGATAGTAGATATGTGGAACTGAAATCTAAAAAAAAAATTAAATTAATTTATTAATTTAACTTAATTAAACTGTATTAACAACCAGTGTTATCCACTGCAATTTCAAAATTGTATGTATGAATGTATCAAATGTATGTCAAAAATGTATTTATATATAGGGAGAGTGTGAGCTAATAGAAGGAATTGTAAAAGAGGAGAGAATAGTTTTCCAAACGATCCAATTTCCGAAATGGGCGTGCCCACGTTGTCTGGGGGGAGAGGGAGGAGTTCTCGTTTAGCAACCGACTCTCGAAACAAAGCTCCTGCGATTACGATTAAATATGCAGGTGGGGGAGCGGAGACAACCTCCCTGTCTCTGCCCCGAATGAATAGTTCCCGTGAGGGAGGGATTTGTGGAATGTTGATATGAATGCCCTCCGCGACTTTTGCATGTGTTGAATGGAATGGTTAATGGCTGCGAATAGGAGAGGCTTGCGAAATATATAAAGATAGTAATCCTTGGTGATGATAATGTCCATAATGATGTGTTCGACAGCGAGAAAGAGTAAAAGAGTGAGGCAGCATTATTAAGTATTAATTATGGTATTGAGGTCTTATAATGGTCTCTCTTGGCCTGTTTTTTTTTATTGGCGACCATTTAAATTGTCAACAAATATCGTAAATTACAATAGCTTCTAATGATATATGAATCCTAGCTTCTAATGATATATGTGGTACTTACGTATTAACGGTACCTTGGTGACAGACTTGGCGGTTTTTAAGTGTCGCCAATCTTTATTATTTGGAATAAAATTATTTTGAAAGCTTTTTGATTTTAAATGAAGTGTTTCATATATATTTTATTATTTGGAACAAAAATTTTAAGTGTAGATTGGCGCCAAATCTGTAGCTGCGGTTGGCGTGTTTGCTCTTTATTGCCGCAACTGTCGCCAAGGTACCGTTAATACGCAAGTACCATATATGTTTTATAAAATATTCTAGAAATTAATAGGATTGAAGTTCAAGACTTGTTAGCCTGCTACTTTTTTTACTTTATGCAATAAAAAAAAATAATACAAAATATAAACAAAAAAGCTGAAATCTGCTCTGCAAATTTCAATTGATCATGTGTGAACATTCGAGAACGGATGAATACACTCAGGAATATAACAATGTTTAATAATGCACGAGATATAGGAAGCAATTGATTGAAATACTACAAGAATGGTCAAATTCAATAGCCACATGAATATAGCAATGTTGAGTAATAGATGCAGAACTGCATGAAGAATTAATTGTTCAAGAATCTCTCAAAGAATATACTAAAGTAAGATAAATGTAGTCGTAAATGAAGAATGAAGTATGACCAATTCTGCAAGAAACGTTTTCATTTTCAATAGCCAAAAGAATACATTAAAATTTGAAAATTCTAGGCGTAACTGAAAAAAGGAGTATTCCAAATACATTAAAAAGCACTATTCAGCTCAATAGACATGAGAAAATGTCAAAAGTGACAAGTACTAAAATTTAATATTTAAGAAGAAGGAATTGATCAAAAACACTACGAGTACTTATAACCCTTGGATATACAAAGGATTTCAGATACCAAGCCAAAACTTGAAAAGTGGTTCAAAATCATACTACAAAACACTTCAAACAAAAGCCAAATTCTCCAAAAATTCCTGGATACTAATGTTATTCATGAAGCATTTCAAGAGATAAGGGGCCCAAAGTACCATTTTCCGCCAAAATTTGCAAGGCTTGACTCTCTTTGGATAACGCAACAGCCATATTTGCACATTTATGGTTGTACGTGTGATGTGGTGCTCTACGGTGTGTATTGAATAACATTGAATCTACTGCATATCTGCGTATAGGCAAGCATCCTAATTTCTAGCGCTCTGGCCGTTGGCTTCAGTTTCGAATTCTGGCGGCGGCATGGACGTTTGTTCGCTGATCGGAATCCACATTAAATTGTAGGTCCCGGTCTATTTAGCCTAAAGTGTGCACAAAATGACCGTAGAGAGGCAAACCAAACCAATCCGTATCGGCAACGAGTTACCTCAGGTTAAATGCTTGCTATTTACAGAAAATATATATTAATTGTCACCCCAATACAAATCAAAGATTTAAAATGCAATCTCATGCACCTTGAAATCGATAATGCTTCAATGGTGGGATAGCCCCATGGTAGCCAAGACCGTCTACCTACTGGAAGTTTTAGAGATAGAAGTTGCTTTCTTTTTACGGGGTAAGATTATCAGCCGTATGTCCAATGCTCTACAGTCATGTTAGACCTACGGTTTTAGGACGTATGGTTTAAAGTGGATTCCAAACCACTATAAGCATCTATGGCACAGCCGGAACTCGAACCTGAAGCCTGTGGCAACTAGCTCTAGTCATTCGGCCGTCAGACCCCAATTACAATCCTTGCAGACATAATATAAGTTAATTAAATCTGTTACTATTGCTGAAATGAACACTGGTATAAACTTTTAATGTCATACTTTCAATCAGTGCATTTTTCTCGACATATTCTGTTATTTGTATATATTTTCAGCGAAGATTTTTTTACATTTAATACACTGGTGGGTAAAACTTAAGCAACAGGTGGGTTTTTTGCCATAACTTAACGAGAAATCATCTGAGAGACATGACATTAAGAAATGAGGGAGAGTATTACGTACGTAAAGGATGACGAACGCATCGGCGCTGAAAAAGGAATACAATGCATACGGTATGGAGTCAAACAAAAACAAGCTTTATTGAAAGCATAGTTTCGTGATTTATGATTGTCTATCCAAGAGGAAGAACCACAAGCAGATGTTACTTAATATGGGGGTATGCCCTTCCCTCACTGCAATGGTTGCTTCGCACCGTCTTCGCATACTAAGAATCAGCTGGTGCAACATTTCTTGCGGTAGGAGTGCCCATTTGTCAATCAGCATCTGTTTGAGTTGTTGGGTGTAAACGTGCTGCAATGCGTCTCCCCAAAGCCTCCCACACATGTTCGATGGGATTTAAATCTGGGGAGTACGCTGGCCAATCCATTCGAGTGATATCTTCCCTTTCCAGTAGCTTCTCAACAGCAAGAATCCGATGTGGCTGTGCATTGTCATCCATAAAAATAAAGTCTGGGCAATGCCACCTCGGAAAAGACGCACATGGGGAAGGAGTACCTCCTCACAATAGCGATCCCCCGTTACAGACCCTCTGTCAAAAACGTGGAACTCAGTTCGCCCGGTCAGCAAAATGCCTCCCCAGACAAGAACTCCAGAACCACCATAACGGTGTCTTTCCTTAAGGTTACTGGGTTAAAACCGGGTCACGACCTCTCTCCAAATCAAAACACGCCGAGAATCGCTTCTGGTACAGAACTGACTCTCATCCGTAAAGAGGACACGACTCCATTGATCAGTTATCCAGTTTTTGCGCTCTCTGCACCATTGTAAACGATGGCGTCAGTGGCCAACTTTCAATGGGAGGCAGCGTTCAGGACGGCGGGCGAATAGGCCCACTTTATGAAGGCGTCTGGCCAGAGTAAACCGCGACACTTGTCGCCCCGTTACTGTGCAGAGTTGCTGAGCAGTGGCGCTTGCTGACTGCTGTCGGCCTCTTTTCACCTGCAGGACGATATATCGGTCATCCCCTGCAGTTGTCTTCCTCGGGCGGCCACCACCTACCTTTCTAACAGCTGTACCTGTGGTTTGGAACGCTTTCCAAGCGCGCGAAACGACCCTTTTGTTGATTCCGAACTCTGCAGCTACACTGGTGACAGTAAGCCCTCCTCCAGCTTTCCGATCATTCTCCCACGTGTGAAGTCGTCCAGGTGATTTCTTCTAGCCATATTTCACGAACTGACTCACTTGCACTTCAGCGAATAGGTTGAATTGCGTCTACGTCTTGATTCTACTGTTGACCTGCGCGCGCCGACATCACGCGTTTTGCGTACGCTCGCGTCGCCTCCGACGTTTCGTTCCTGATATTTGCATGCGCATGACGTTTCTACCTATTTACGTGTTCATTGTACTGATCTCCAGACCTCCTTTTCTGCAATTTCATGGCTATCTGCTAAATTTTTACATTGTTACTTGAGTTTTGCACAACAGTGTACAATTACCCTTACTTTTATTTTTTGTCACAATAGTCGATTTGACACGATTTGCTTAGTGCCGATCTGCTAACGTATGGAAGGAGAATCCTTGTTTCTGTCTCCTTATTTTCGTCGGCTTTAGGTTCGAATCCTGCTTGGGGCATGGATATTTGTGAGTGGTTCAGAACCCCCGTCTACTTAGCCTGAAGTGTGCAGAAATGATCGTAGAGCGACAAACGAAACCGTAACTCTATTTTCGCCGAAAAGGGCTTAGAAATCTGTCAAAATGGAAAGTCCCGTTAGCCTAATATTAATAGCATTATTGTTGTTAGAGCATGGTCATTGGGCAATCGCATTTGTTTTATATTGGTGGAAGATATATTTGTATTATATTGGTGGAAAAGTACATGGCTTTCCTGCGTTGGAAAAGCATGCCTTGTGTAAATTCCACAAACCAACCTAACCTCTAACTAAATAACATTGCACTTAAAATAATTTAACATACACAACTTCTTCTTCTTCATTGGTGCAACAACCCTATGGTGGGCCAAGACCGTCTGCCTACTGGCAGATTCGGCAACATGAGATGTTTTCTTTTTGCGTCCAACTCTCTACAGTCATGTTAGACCTGGACCTACTATTTAAGCAACCTGGTAGCCTAATACCTAGCGCTCTTGCCTTTGGTTTCACAGGCTTCAGCTTCGAATCCTGGCGGTGCCATAGATGTAGTTCGCAACTGGCAAATCGTGTCAAATCGGTTATTCTGATAAAAACAGAAGGGTAATTGTATTAAAAGTGGAACATTTTCACAGAAAATGTATGCAGATAACAGAATACGTCTGCAAAAAAATGCACGGATTAAATGTATGAACAGTTTCGTTTGCGTGCATTTATTCAATCGTAACAGATTTAATTAATTTATATTACGTCTGTTAGGATTGAAATTAGGACCTGATGGCCGAGTAACTAGCGCACTGAAGCTCTGAGCCACAGACTTCGCGTTCGAGTCCTGGCGGTGTCATGGATGCTTGTAGTGGTTAAAAATCCACTTTAAGCTGTAGATACAGATTTGATTTCGTTTTTACACTCAACGGTCATTTTGTGCACTCTAGGGATCAACAGATCAGGACCTACAGAGTAAAGTTCTGAACCAGTTTAAAGTGGATTTTTAATCACTACAAGAATCCATGTCACCTCCAGCACTCGAACGCGAAGCCTTATGTTCCTTATTTTCGCCGGCTTCAGGTGGTTCTAGCTGGGGCATGGATGTTTGTGAGGAGTTCGGAATCCACGTAGGTCCCGGTCTAATCAGCCTGAATTGTGCACAGAATTATCACAGAGCGACAAACGAAACTGATACCTTATTTTCGCCGAAAAGTTCTTCGACATCCGTCAAAATGACGGTCCCGTAAACCTAGTATCAATAGTATTTATCTAGTTCTAGTATGTAGCCTAGTTTTAGCCTATAACCTAGTATTAGGTAACTAGTCACTAGTCACAATCCAATAACGATTTCTTAAACAAAACCGAATGCATGATTTAGAAACTTACATCACAAAATGCATAAGTTATATTTTAAAACCTAAACCCTAATGCATTTGCAAACGGTCGCCTTGATGCCCGGTTTAAGGTGAAGCCTTTCCCCTCGTCCCAACCAACGGCGCCCTGTATCTTATGTCCATGAGACGGAGACCGGACAAATCTGGAATCGCCATTCGCCCATCCTCTTCTAGAAAACGACCCTTCGGCCCTCTCTTCGCGAGGAACGTGATGTCCATCCCCCCAACCCTTTCTGCACACGACCGCCTCGTCTCTGCTTTGGTGTCGTCGACGACATTTCGGGAAAAGTTTCTAAGTGTGGCGTGCTCTTCCTTTTATAGGGGATCCTAATTTTTTTTTTTTTTGGGGGGGGCGACACAAATGTCACGTTCGGGTACACGATGAGACCTGGTGGCATCATAAAGACCGGGAATGGGTTTTCAAAATGACTTTTTGGAGTCAATAAATACTGCCAACTGTGGCAATGAGAATAACTATTCTAAAAAAAAATATTCCCTTTTTTAAGTCTTGTCGAGAGTTTCCAATTTCACAGGTCATTGGGTTATTTCTTTTGTATTTTATTACGGTCATTGGGCCTGAATGCGTCTAGTGCTCTGACTTTTGGTAGATAGGTTTCGGGTTCGAGTCCCGATGGTGCCATGGGTATTTGTAGTGGTTCGGAATCCACTTTAAACCGTAGGTCCCGGTCTAACAGGACCGCAAAGCGTTGCGGGGGCAGTGTTACTCCGCGTCCGTAGACTATATTCAAGCTACAAGCATCTCCTGAGCACTGCTAAGTGAGTAATGTTGGTGCGGCATTGTGTTAGGATGACTTGATTTGTGTATATTCCAAAAACCATTAGACCTCTTACTAAATAATATACTTAACAAAGAACTTATTTAATGTGATGTCTCACCAATCTAATAAATAAATAATGTGGGTAGATAGAAACAGTGATATCATGACAGCAAGTATATTGTTATTGAAAATTAAATCTCCTGGAGCATACTACTCGGCCTGATGGCCAATTGGCCAGCGCTCTGGACTTTGACACCACGGGAATCCTGGCTGTGGCACGGATGTTTGTGAGTGGTTCGGATTCCAGTTTAAACTGTAGATCCCGGTATGTTTAACCCTCGAGTGCACAAAATTACCACAGAGTGGCAAACCAAACCTGGACCTACAGTTTTAAAGTGAGTTTTTAACCACTACAAACATCTATGGCACCGCCTAGTCTCTAACCCGAAACCTGTTTCAGCGATCTCCCTAGCGCTAGTCACTCAGCTATCAGGCCCCAATTACAATCCTAACAGACTAAATAAAAGTTAATTAAATCTGTTACGATTACATAAATGAACACAAACTTTATAAACTTTTAATGCTCACAATTTTAATCCGTACATTTTTTTACACATATTTTGTTATCTGCATACATTTCTCGTGAAGAATTTTTACATTTAGTCTTACTTCTGTTTTTGTCACAACCTATTTACGAAGTTGCGAAACGTCAAGAGTTGGAAGGGGAATCCTTGATTATTCTTTTTAATTATTTTTCCGACAAATTCCTTGAAATCTGTCAAAATGGCGCCCTGATGGCCAATTGGCTAGCACTGTGGCCTTTGGTACCATAGACTTCAGATTCGAATCCTGGCGGGAGCATGGACGTTTGTTAGCGGTTCGGAATCCACGTTGAAGGTCCCGGTCTAATTAGTCTAAACTGTGCTCAATATGACCGTAGAGCGACAAACCAAACCTTAATCTGTCAGAATGGCCATCCATTAAACGTTAGTTAAAAAGTTAATAGCGTTGTTTTTGTTGGAACATTTTAAAAAGAAAAAAGGATTTCTTAGACAAAACAGAATGAATGATTTAACAATGTACATAACAAAATGCGCAAGTTATATTTTGTAACCTAAACCCTAATTCATTTGCAAAGAGTCGTCTTTATGCCCGGTTTAAGGAAAAGCCATTCCCACCATACCAACCAACGGCGCCCTGCATTTCATGTCCATGAAACGGAGACCGGGCAAATCTAGTACGACTAATTGCCCATCCTCTTCGAGCAATTGACCGCCGGCGCTCTGTTCGCGAGGAACGTGATGTCCACTGACTCCCGACCCTTTCTGCTTTGGTGACACCGACGACATTTCAGGGAAAAGTTTTTAAGTATGAGCGCTTCTCCTTTGATCGGGGATCCCTTTTTTTGGGGCGACACGGGTGTCACGTTCGGGTACACGATGAGACCCAGTGGCACAATCAAGCGGGAATCGGTTTTGAAAGCGACATTTTGGAGTCAATAAATAGTGCAAACTGTGTCATTAAAAATAACAATTGTAAAAAGCAAAATATTCACGTTTTTTATTCTTGTCGAGAGTGGTAAGTGGTTCGGTAGTGGTAGTGTTTGTAAGTGGTTCGGAATCCATTTTACTATAAACTGTAGGTTCCAGTCTGTTTAGCCCAAAGTGTGCAGAAAAGGACCGTAGAGTTGCAAATCAAAACAAACCTGGGCTGGAGTTAAAAGTGATTGTTTAAGTACTCCACCCAGTTAAGTACTCCACTCCTCCTCCTACCAGTACTAATAAAACACGCAAAAATTGCAATGTTAAAGTAAAATTGCAATGAGAGCTTTAGTAATCTGCATTCTGAATTGCAGTATTCTCCAGATCTTTACGGCTAAAGAAAATTATACAGGAAAATTATATAATGAAATATTTAAGTTGACGATGGTTAAGAGCTTGATGTAGTTCTACATTTCTGATATATTCAGATCAGAATATATTCTGATATATTTCATTAATATTTTTAATGGATTAGTTAATTGATT
Organism: Caerostris darwini; assembly: GCA_021605075.1. Lineage (NCBI taxonomy): Eukaryota > Metazoa > Arthropoda > Arachnida > Araneae > Araneidae > Caerostris > Caerostris darwini. Next base: position 176,350 of record BPLQ01006665.1, on the reverse strand, counting down.
TAACTAGATTAGTTAATGGATTGAACTAGATAATCTCCATTTTATTTTATTTTATTTGCCGTAATCATAAAAAAATCCTTGCAAATAAATTTAACAATTTTAACTGTAACCTGTAATTAAATAAATTTAGCACTTTAAAACATACATTCTTGATGAGAATCAAACTATCATTAGCAGAGTCTCAGAAAACAAATTACGATTACTTAATAGAATTTATCACAAAAAATCTAATTTTATTTGCTTAAATTGTAAAGAGCGGCCTTTGGCACCACATGCTTCAGGTTCGAATTCTATCGATGGCATGGAGATCTGTAAGTGGTTCGGAATCCACGTTAAATCTCCAAACTGTAGGTCGTCGTCTAATTAACCTAAATTGTGCACAAAATGGCCATACAGCGACAAACCGTAACTTAAATTGTAAAGCGCGATATGTAACATTATTACACATGAGCATAAACAATTCGCAGAACACCTGGAATAGCAGCGTCGGAACTCGGTTGAATGCCACTGGCATATGCTCAGTATAGCACTTTATTGATTTAAATAACACGTATCATCTAATACACCTTAAGCCTTTGTTAAAATATTCAATGCATTATCACACATAAAACTTTTTTTATATCACTAACTGGTACACTGATAAACACAGTACAGAAGAATAAATGATAAACACATTACTAAGTTCAGTGATAAATACATGTACAGAAGAATTATCTATATAAAAATGTATATATATATATATATATATACTCAACTCTATACATATATATACTGAACTCTTCCTAAACGGCTGGGCCGATTTTAATGAAATTTATGTGTTTGAGTGGGTATATAAATTCTTATATATATATATATTATATATATATAAACAGGTGTTAGGCTGACAGGTTCATCACGTGCAGTCCACTCGGCTGACTGTCGATTGGACTCCGGCGTGAAATGATGGAGTCATGTTTCATCTATTGACACATATCGACGCAAAACTCTTTGGGGCGTCGTCCTCGGTACTCATTTCGCCTCGTTTAAATTTAACAAACCACTTCTCTACGGTTGATTTTCTTGGTGCAAAGTCCGAATAATGTTTATCAAGCCAAGCCGGGGCTTCAGTTGTATTTTTTTTTTCGTCAAAAAGCAATGCTTTATTAACACACGAAATTCCTTTTTATCCATTTTTACAAACTAACAAAAGTTGCTCCACTAAAAACGCTATGACTCACATACTAATAGTGCAACAGCTGTCAAATCTATACACGTGTCTTTTGAAGGTTAGGGCTAACTAAAAATCAAATGGATTTAATACTAGTAGCGCCATCTATGTGTCAGCCTATGAACTTTTCAGCCCACCTGTTATATACATAACACACACACACACACACACACACACACACACACACACACACACACACACACATATATATATATTCTTCTGTACATGTATTTTTCACTGAACTCCTCCTAAACGGCTTGTCTGATTTTGATGCAATTTTTGGTGTGTGTTAACAAAACATGGAGAATGTTTTTATGATTCTAGATTTAAAGATTCTTAGCACTCAAGTATTGAAGAGATTCTTTTACAATTATTAGCTCGAACAATCTTTCAACAGAGCAAATCTTGATTCCCTGCCAAGTCCCACAATGTATTTTATACCGCATATTATCTTCTGTCACTGCTGAAAATATTTCACCCGAGCCATTTTTCGAAATCCATGTGTCGACCACCGGTTCCATCGGAAACATTTTCCAAATCGGAACCTTAATGAACCCTTCCCCGGGGACACCCGAAGACCCCCTCCCCGACAGGTGCTAATCGGAGATAATCACGCGAACAGGTTGTCGTCGCCCGAATAAATCAAAAGCCCTCCTCCGATCGATCGGAACCGTATCCGGCGAAGGAAGCCTAATAGCTGGTTTCGAAGAATTGCGACACAGGAATGAATCGGAATCGATCCAAAAGAATTGGGTGATCTCTTTCCGCCCATCCCACTTTCGCCAGATGGTGAATGTCCCGAAAATCACCCAACTGTAAAATGAAAATACTTAAATCTGTTGCAATAACTTTGTATGAATGCTGTTTTCAACTGTTCCAAGTTTCAGCCTTAGGTTTAGCACACCGTGCAGCACACTCAGAGTTACCCTTTCCTTTTTTCCATACCTTATTTTCGTACTTAGGGCCAGAATGGCCGAGTAGCTAGCGCTCTGGCGCTCGGTACCACAGGTTTCGGGTGCCATGGATGTTAGTAGTGGTTCGGAATCCACTTTAACCCGGTCTAATAGGATCGTAGAGCGTTGCGGGGGTTGTGTTATTCCGCGTCTGTGGCTTATCTTCAAGTTACACTCACTGGATAATGCAAAGGGAGTAGCATCTGTGCAGCGCATGCCTTAAGGCATCCAAGACAGCTGTCTAAGTGTGTGCCAGCTGCGTTAGAAAAAAAATTTCGTATTTATGGCTTTGTAACCCTCTAATAGAGAGTTTTGCATACCGTATTTTGGACGTCCGTTAGCTTTTTCTCCCTAGCGCGCATGCTCATAGGAAACTGCGCATGCGTATCTGTAATAATATTTCCTACGAGCACACGCGCTAGGGAGAAGAAGCTAACGGACGTATAAATACGGTATGCAAAAACTCTCTAATAAATAGAAAGTTAAGGGGGGAACATCGTTTGAACATGAACAGTTCTCCGACGACAGTGTCTTGCGGAGGACTTTTAGGAATTCAATGTTATCCAAGGTAAATCTGCTAGTACCCACATGAAAAGAACATCACCACGACATCCGGGGGATTTGTATCCACTCATGGCATTAGTTAACATAGCTTTCGGGGTCCAAACTCTGCAGTGCAATAGATGTTTGTAGTGGTTCGGAATCCACTTTAAACAGAAGGACCAGGTATAATTTGCCCTCTGGAGCAAAAAATTGAGTTCGGAGCAGTATACCAACTCTACCATCCCAAATTCTCCGCTGCTCCTGCGGCTCCACCGGCCGGATTCGACCGCAAAACCTATGGTGCCTAATGCCATGAATGGATATAAACCCTCCAGCAAATTAGAATTGCTTTTTAGTCTAATTTATTATATCGATCTATTCATGAACACAAAAACTTTCGATTTGGTTTCACTGATCGAGTTTTGAAATTTCAATTCTTAATCTGCGAAAAACTTTTGTGATATTTTTCACAAAATTATTCTCAGTTTGTACTTCAAGTACAAGTCAATCCTTTCTTATGTTTATGGTTTGGTATTTTATTTTGCAGTCATTTTTTTTTCACCAGAGGGGATTTAATATCCACTCATGGCATTAAGTACCATTAGTTTCGGGGTCGAATCCCAGATAAAAAAAAAAATATTTGTAAATGTAATCGTGTCTCTAATGAATAGAAATCAATGTTATTTTTTCTGTAAAAAGTTAAAATGCTCTCGTACACCACATAACTGTTAGGTATAGATTTAAGAATTTTTAGGTATTAAAAAGTTCGTGGATTTTTCTAATTGTACATATTTTTAATGAAAAAAATACTCTCTTAATGATTCCATCCTTCGACTGAGCTTCCTTTTCCAGTGTAGAACGATAGCCAATTGGAACCTTTATTTTCTGCCAGTCAGGGCCTGAATGGCCGAGTGGCTAGAGCTCTGGCGCTCGGTACTACAGGTTTCGGGTTCGAGTCCCGGCGGTGCCATGGATGTTTGTAGGGGTTCGGAATCCGCTTTAAACCGTAGGTCCCGGTCCTAATAGGATCGTAGAGCGTTGCGGGGACATTGTTACTCTGCGCCCGTGGCTTATCTTCAAGTGACACGCGCCCCCTAGGTAATGCAAAGTGAGTACGCCTGTGCAGCGCTTGCCTTAAGGCATCCAAGACCAAGCTGTCTAAGTGTTTGACAGCTGCATTGGAACAAAAAAAAATCTTCTGCCAGTCACGCTTCGGATTGACTGCTGTTCAAAGGGGAGAAAATTTAGTATCCGCTGGAAACCCACCTTAAGTTGTTCATGCAGTTCATGCAGTTAAAAGCCACATCGATGTTAAAACTTGTTGTAATCAATTTTAATAAATGATTTATTTCAATGTTTATCACTTGGTCTTGAAGACATTAGACATTAATATGGTTTGGTTACTTGCGGTCAATTTTTGCACACATTAGGCTAATTAGACCAGGACCTACAGTTTAATGAGGATTCCGAACCACTAACAAACTTCCATGCCACCGCCATCAGCATCAATAGCGCAATAGCCCCATGGTGCGCTAAGGCCGTCAGCCTACTAGCGGATTTCGAGACAGGTGATGTTATCTTTTTAAAGGGTAGGGTTGTCAGCCAACGCTCTATAGTCATTTAGACCAATACCGACGGTTTAAAGTGGATTCTGAACCACTACAAACATCCATGGCCGGGACTCGAACCTGAGGCCTGTGGCACCGAGCACCAGAGCGTTAGTCACTCGGCCAATCAGGTCCCATTTTAATAACTTAAGTTATTATAATTCAATATAATACGTTATTATTTAAATCTTAATTAGCAAGATATCGAACCGTTATTTTTCTCCAGAAACAACATCAACTCAATTTTAAAACTAACAAAGCCGAGGTTATGTGACATAATTAATGTCTCTATTATGGAAAAGCCATTACTTCCAGAATTTTTACCTCTATATTGAGCATGCTATTCAAATAATTTAAAAGTTGAAGCCAATTAGCTACCTTTCCCATGTTAAATCGAAAAATATTTAATAAAAAATATTCAGTTGCAGTTTCCATTTCAAAAATTTAGTTAAAAACATGCGTCCAAATCGAGCTTCCATTGAGTTGGCCAATTAGCTGCTGAATTTGGTGGAAGCATACCTTAGCTTCGAAATGTAAATTCTTTCCATCACCAACGATTAAAATTTTTCTAAAAAGAGAGAACTAATATCGATACCGCTCTGTAAATTTTTTTTTTCTTTCTAATGCAGCTGGCAAACACAGACAGTTTCAGGTACGAATCAGAAGTGATATAGATTATTACTTTATGTATAGATATGTATAGTAATAAACTATATCACTTCTTCACCTTGGAGATAAAGCCAAATTTAAGGTTTCTTTCCCTAATGCAGCTGACAATACGGAGACAGTTATCTTTATGAGATGAGAAAGGGTTGCAGAGTTGTTACTCATTTAGCACTACTCAGGGAGCACGCGTAACTGGAAGATATGCAACGAACGCGAGCAACACTACGCCCACATCGCTCTATGATCCTATTAGACTGGACCTACTGTTTAAAGTGGATTCCGAATCCCTATAAACATCCATGGCACCGCCAGGACTCGAACACAAAACCAAATCTGCGGCACCAAGTGCCAGAGCATTTTAATGATTTTTGTTCTAATACAGCTGGCAAACACTTAGACAGTGGTCTTGGATGCTTTAAGACAAGCGCTGCACAGACGTACTCACTTTGCATTACCCAGGGGGCGAGGTGTCATTTGAAGATAAGCCACGGACGCGGAGTCACAATGCCCCCGCAACGCTCTACGATCCTATTAGACCGGGACCTACTACTTAAAGTGGATTCCGAACCACTACAAGCAACCATGGCACCGCCGGGACTCGAACCCGAAATCTGTGGTACCGAGCGCCAGAGCGCTAGCCACTCGGCCATTAGCTCTGTAAAGTTGTTTGGAGTAAAACTAGTTTTCTGAATGTCAATTTATTCACTATCATATTCACCGGAGATTTGAAATTTAAAAAATTCACTTAAACACGATTAAATGAAAACCACACGGATGGTGAATGAAGGGTAAGTAATACAAAAAGGCGAAAAATACACAATAAAAAAGAAAATGTAACGTGTTCAACAAAGTTGACCGAAGTCATTGCCTTAGACCTATTGTTCACTAGCTTGGCAGTGTCGCCTTCTCGGGTTCGCCATGAAGTGCCGGACAACGATGGAGATGAGCTCGGATCATTAGTTCTGCCTCATCACAAAGATGGGAGCGGCCTGGTGGTCAAGTGGCTAGCGCTCTGGTCTTTGGTATCCCAGGCTTCAGGTTCGAAATCCACGTTAAACTGTAGGTCCCGGTCTGTTCAGCCCAAAAGAGTGCATAAGAGGACCGTAGAGCGACAAGCCAAACCAAACATCACAAAGAGGGAAGTTGGTCGAAAATCCATTAGATCAGTTATTTTTGGTTCATATAAGTCACCAAGCCATTGCAACACACGCAGCCCAACCTGACGATCATGTCGAAACCTATAGACCATTTAGTCTTATAGACCGTTGCCCAGGGTGCATCACTAGGAGGCAGGGCTACATTGCACCACACATTTACAAATGTTAATTTTCAAAGACGTAATAAATTTCATTAAGCAAAAATTTTTATCATCATTTTTGTCATTAATTATGCTTTATCAAAATTAATTCCATACGATTTTTTTTTTTTTTTTTTTTTTTTTTTTTTTTAATGTTTTTTAACTTTTAAATTTGCGAAGCACATTTCACTAAAAAAACGCTTTTACATCCGCTTTCATGTATTCCCGAGAACTGTGTCAATTTGAAGCCGCACCCAACGGTTTTCGGAAACCCAAATAAGGATTTCGAAAAAATCCTTTCGAAATAGAAAATCAAATATCCCCCAGGGTATAGCGTGATGGATTCTCCATGGCCATCGCGTGCTCGACTGGCATTCATGGCCTATTGGGTGGTTTAACGCGTGAAGGTCAAATTCAGCTACCGATAGAGCCTCGCGTAATACTTCGGACAAATTAGACAGGGAGCTCATGAAGATCCTATCCAATGTAAAACTTCATTAGGACGTGCACCAGTACATGGGCAGTAATGGTCATGTTGCGTTTCTCATATTCTAATGAATTCCGTTCAGCACAATGGTGTTGTTGTCGTCTAAAGGGCAAAAATTGAAGTAATTAATTTTAATTGAATATGAGCCATTATATTCACTTATATATATTGTAAATCGTATTATAGTAATGCATAAACATATTGTATATTTATATTGTATTTGGTAACAATATGGAAACAATATGGAATTCTCTTCCTCAGGCAGACATTCAAAATTTGTTTGACTCCATGCCACGTCGTGTAGCAGCACTTATTGCGGCGCGTGGTGGCTACACAAAATACTGATTCCGATCTCTTGTTATTGCTGGTTTGCTTTGAACATTTAATCATTTATTTGTACCACTACCACTCAACTGTGTACTAAATTTCATTCAATTATGACGATTCCTTCAAGGTGTTGCAATTTTTACAAACATGAGTTTATTTTATGAAAATAAATCTGCTTCACCTATTTGTAATATAATGGAAGATCAAGTGTTAGTTACTCGTATGAATACTCATGTTAATCATGATTCACAATGATCGAAGCTCATTAACATGCTGTTAATTATATAAAGATGTAGCAAATTATAGTAATTTGATGTCATAATGTTATAAAGGATGATATCAATGTGTTATATTGAAAATTATGATATAATATCGTGATGTAAATTATGATGAATCATGATTGACAATTTTCTTTTTCCATTAGTTATGTAATTTCTTCTACCAATTTAAATATTTATTATATAAATGAAATCTGTCATTGAATTGAAAGAGAATTGAAAAAATAATAAATAAATATAAAAGCATTAATAAGAGACCAAATCTAAAATTTGTAAAAGGCTGAGTAGATACACAGGTTAAAAAAATGCATGGTAAAATTTAGAACAAAACTCATTAGCAGTAATCTTAAAAAATAAGCAAACTATAGAATTGCAAATGGTTTTCTTTTCTTGATAAATTTCTTTTTTAAAAATAAAATTGTCTTTGCTTTCATCAAACGTTTTTTTAAACAATTTTACGTTATTTAAATAATTAATTATTAGCACTTGAAAGAAATTGAAAAATAAGTAAATAAACCACAAAAAAAAGCGACTAAAGTGGTCTAGGAAACAAAAAATTATAAAGCAGGCGAAAAAAGTTCTCAAAGAGATGAAAACCCCGCCCCGCGTTATATAATTAAAATTTTAAGAAATTAAAATCAAAATAAATAAATATATATAAATACATATAATTGATTGGACTGCTATACGGGTAACCGATAAAATTGAGGATTTAATGCAAGAATAAAACGTAGAACAGCGATCTTAAATTAAGAAATAAAATAAACTGTAGAATTGCAAACGATTTTCTTTTCTTGAAAAATCTCATTTTCTCTTTGAAATAAAATAAACTGTAGAATTGCAAACGATTTTCTTTTCTTGAAAAATCTCATTTTCTCTTTGAAATAAAATAAACTGTAGAATTGCAAACGATTTTCTTTTCTTGAAAAATCTCATTTTCTCTTTGAAATAAAATAAACTGTAGAATTGCAAACGATTTTCTTTTCTTGAAAAATCTCATTTTCTCTTTGAAATAAAATAAACTGTAGAATTGCAAACGATTTTCTTTTCTTGAAAAATCTCATTTTCTCTTTGAAATAAAATAAACTGTAGAATTGCAAACGATTTTCTTTTCTTGAAAAATCTCATTTTCTCTTTGAAATAAAATAAACTGTAGAATTGCAAACGATTTTCTTTTCTTGAAAAATCTCATTTTCTCTTTGAAATAAAATAAACTGTAGAATTGCAAACGATTTTCTTTTCTTGAAAAATCTCATTTTCGCTTTGAAATAAAATAAACTGTAGAATTGCAAACGATTTTCTTTTCTTGAAAAATCTCATTTTCGCTTTGAAATAAAATAAACTGTAGAATTGCAAACGATTTTCTTTTCTTGAAAAATCTCATTTTCGCTTTGAAATAAAATAAACTGTAGAATTGCAAACGATTTTCTTTTCTTGAAAATCTCATTTTCGCATTGAAATAAAATAAACTGTAGAATTGCAAACGATTTTCTTTTCTTGAAAAATCTCATTTTCTCTTTGAAATAAAATAAACTGTAGAATTGCAAACGATTTTCTTTTCTTGAAAAATCTCATTTTCGCTTTGAAATAAAATAAACTGTAGAATTGCAAACGATTTTCTTTTCTTGAAAAATCTCATTTTCTCTTTGAAATAAAATAAACTGTAGAATTGCAAACGATTTTCTTTTCTTGAAAAATCTCATTTTCGCTTTGAAATAAAATAAACTGTAGAATTGCAAACGATTTTCTTTTCTTGAAAAATCTCATTTTCTCTTTGAAATAAAATAAACTGTAGAATTGCAAACGATTATCTTTTCTTGAAAAATCTCATTTTCTCTTTGAAATAAAATAAACTGTAGAATTGTAAACGATTTTCTTTTCTTGAAAAATCTCATTTTCTTTTTGAAATAAAATAAACTGTAGAATTGCAAACGATTTTCTTTTCTTGAAAATCTCATTTTCTTTTTGAAATAAAATAAACTGTAGAATTGCAAACGATTTTCTTTTCTTGAAAAATCTCATTTTCGCTTTGAAATAAAATCATCTTTGCTTTCACCAGACGACAGTTTAATTCAATTTTACATTCATTTTTCTACTAAATTAATTTTTTTAATAAATTATTTAATAATTACTCAATTATTTTCTAAATAAATGTTATTTATAAAAAAGCTCTCATGTGAAATTTAAAAAAAAAACCAACGAAATAAATCTAAAACCAAAATTGAAAAGGATTAAGGACACGAAAAATCTCGCTTTCGAAAACAATATCCATATATTTTATAGATGAGCCATCCTATAAGTATCTTTGGATATTTATCATAGTCCGAAAAGGATTATTAAAGCTAGAAAACCATTAATGATCAGTAAGACTTTTATTTTATTATATGAATAATAATAATAATTCTATATCATGATGCTAGTATATAAATTCGTGAACATAATAGCACGCTATTTTACTTTTTATTGCACAATCACTGGCCGATATCCAAACTAATAGGGTCCATTTGGTTGTCAATTTTTTTTTTAAATATTATTCTCGTGTATCTGGTCGGTATTTGGTGCTCACGTTTATTTTTTTAGGAAGGAAGAAAAAAAAGATTCACAAAGTAGTTGGCAATTAGTTACAATTGCATAAAAATTCGTTTTATTATTATTATTATTATTATTATTATTATTGAAATTTTTGTTGTAGACATGATGAAACAAAGAAACAACAATATTTAAAATAATTAAACACTCCGATGAATTAAAAATACAGCTGGATTTAAACTGTATATCATCATGACGGTGGTAATATATTCATCATGACGGTGGTTCGTTATTCGAAGGAAAACATAGCTAAACTGCTCCGTATTTACAGGATTTAATTAATTTTACACTTAAATATTTACAATTAAATAGACTATCTACAATCCTAAAATAATTCTCTCCCAGCATCGTCAATTTCTTTCCAGCACGATCCGTTCTACTCTGGCCCTTTTTTCTGACTCCTTCTCCTGGCCAGATATCTGCCGTCTGATCTGAGTAATCCGCATGGGTGCTAGGAATGCCAATTATTCACTGAATTTAACACATGAGATGTTTTTTTTTGTTCTAGCTGGCAAACACTTAGACAGCTTGGTCTTGGATGGCTTAAGGCAAGCGCTGCACAGACGTACTCACTTTGCATTACCCAGGGGGAGCGTGTAACTTGAAGCTAAGCCACGGACGCGGAGTCACAATGCCCCCGCAACGCTCTACGATCCTATTAGGAACGGGAGCAAAGGTTTAAAGTGGATTCCGAACCACTACACACATCCATGGCACCGCCAGGACTCGAACCCGAAACCTGTGGTACCGAGCGCCAGAGCGCTAGCCACTCGGCCATTCAGGCCCACACATGAGATGTGAAAATGGGGGATATTTTCATCTAAACTTCAGTTTATAGTGTTTTTCAGCCTCTCATCAAGATTATTCACCTGAATTGCTTGAGTTTCACATCTTGATAACTAAAAAATATTCTGTATTAACACATATATTAATCCTTAAAAAAGTTATGATATTCTAAGGAGTAGGAAGATCTCGTGTCCATGGGGGAGAAAAGGTAATTACGATAAAAACGATATTATTTTTTTATGACTAAATTTTTGAATTGCATGATATGGAAAGAAATATTAGGAAAAAATCCATAATGCATATTACACTCTTTTCTTTCAAAATTTATTCAAGACTTCTCCCACCTCTAACATTAAATTTCCGTTAACAATCACATTCCATTTCCGTTTTTAAACCGGAAGTTTACTTTTCACCAAATAGATGGTAAGATTATATTACCTGAACTGCTTTGGTCCACTGGAATTTTGCGCAATAACCCCAGGGCGGGAAATACGTAACTTCCCTATACACATTGTAATGTTAATTCAAAAGCACAAAAGTTCAATAAAATTGCTTATGGTGAGTGAAACGCTAATTAAATTAGCAAAGCAATTAACTACAGATGATAAATCCCATTTAACATTTGAACAAGCACAGCATTCACTATCCAAGATCCTTTTCCATAGTCTTCATTTGCTATTATACGCCCAATCAGATTTATCTGATGGTGAGGAAGTGTTTATTCACTTTTGTTTATTGTGATCTTTCATTAGTAGGGAGGGAAATAATTCTCGACCGAGCATTAGGAACATTCTGATTATTACAACTGATAATCTGTAATTGGAATTGCACATCCGGTTGTTGATAAAGTAGCGGATAACACACATTTAATTCAGAAACCAAATCTTTATCTGTTGCAATTCGTTGGCTGTCATGTGATAAATGGATATCTTAATATGCATGGATATTAGAATGTGCTCGTGAATAATTAGAATTCTTTTCTCAGGCATGCAAAAATGGTCAGAGGAATTCGTTGTAAATCAATGCAAGATTTTATCAAAACGTGAATACATGGAAGATTTATTCCTGATTTAATTTTTGAGATATACTGATATATGTATTAAATTTAGGACATTTTTTTAATTTTTACGAATTTTTTTTTCAATTGCATTAAATTTATATTACTAAGAATTTTTGAATTAATAATATGTTGACTAACAATTATTTCTTTGTTGCAGAATATTCATAAGTTAAAACTTATTATAAGTTAATTTCTGCTAAGATTCTTAATCAGTTGGGCTGCCTGATGTCCAATTGGTTAGCTCTCTGGCCAACGGTACCACAGGCTTCCTGTTCGAATCCTGCCGGTGGCATGGATGTTTGTGAGTGGTTCGGAATCCACGCTAAACTGTAGGTACCTGTCTAATTAGCCTCAAGTGAGTATAAAATGACTGTACAGCGAGCAAACCGGAAAATTGGCAAACAGCGAAGTAGGACGGATTCAAAAAGAGCAGGGTTTTAGGGGTGGAAATGCTATTTTAATTGCAATAAAAAATGCTAATTTTTTATCATTAAAATTAAAAAATGATAAAATAAAATAATAAGATATAAAAATAAGAAATAATAAAAAAATAAATAAAAATAATAAACCAATAATTAATAATAAAACACTTCAACACTAATTGTTAAAGTTTTTTTTAGTTTCAAAACAGCCTTACGTCATGTATATCTAACTAGCACCCCTTTGAAGTAATCGATTCGTCCATTTTCGCCGTTAAGCCAGATGTGTACAATTCATTTATTTACGGTTTTAATCGTCTGCATGACTATGTATCATCTCAAAAAGAAAATCGGCGTTTCTTAAATAATTATTTTTTACTTACTCAAGCAGACGATAAGCATGCTATTGTTCTACATAGGCAATTGCCAACGGATGAAATTTTTATCTACTTGTGCAGGTTTCTAGCTACCAATAATTAAAAGTAAATAAATTCGCGTTGTTTTGATTGGATTAAAATCTTTAATCATTCAGAAATCTTTCATCCCTCCTTTCTTAAATTTTTTTAAAATTTTTATTTCATTTTTAATTCCAATGAAAAAATTTACATCATTAAAATTTTAGATTGCACAATATTAAAAGAAAATTAAATGAAGAAAAATCTAAAACGGTTCTTCTAAAACGTTCTGAACGAACAACAAATGATTCTAAATTTCATCAATTGCTTTACACAATTTAGAGAGAACAGGACATTTCTGTCATTCCACTATAACATGGCGTTAAAAAATATCAAAAAATGCAGTATTAAAATACCAAAAAATGCGGTGCCAATATCACTAAAATATTATTATTAGTTTGAAACGAGGGGCCTGAATGACCGAGTGGCTAGCGCTCTGGCGCTCGGTACCACAGGTTTTGGGTTCGAATCCCGGCGGTGCCGTGGATGTGCGTAGTGATTCGGAATCCACTTTAAACCGTAGGTCCCGGTCCTAATAGGATCGTAGAGCGTTGCGGGGGCATTGTGACTCCGCGTCCGTATCTTCAAGTTACACACGCCCCCCCCCGGGTAATGCAAAGTGAGTAACGTCTGTGCAGCGCTTGCCTTAAGGCATCCAAGACGTCCATGTCTGTTTGCCAGCTGCATTGGAAAAAAAAAGTTTGAAACGAAAATTAAAAAATTATATATGTCTTAAAATATATTATTTCTTGAAAAAAATTATATATTATCTCAAGGAATTTTTTGGAATTTTGTATTTCTCCCTAACTTAAATTTTGGGCTGCTCGCATAATAATGAAACCAAATTTAATTTTGATGGTCCACTATAACTCCGAATTCGAATTCACTTTAAAAAGCTAACAGAAAAAGATTATTAGGTGTACTATTTTAATTTTATAGCTAAACCTGATTTCTTTGCTTTTTTCTTAATACGCTTTTATTAGTTTCACCTGTATGTTTGTATGCTTGTATGTATGTAACTTTTTCCCCTGGAGATTTGTTTCTCCTCATATACACTACTAAAGCTGCAAAGAAACATTTACAGGCGTCTTCAGAAAGAAAACAGTTTATTCTTTTTAATACGCTTTTATATTAGGTTCACCTGTATGTTTGTTTGTAACTGAATCTTTGGGCTCGATTTTGCCCTACTTTAAGCGATAGCCTTTGTTTTACTCACAACTACATTATTGTAAGAACTATACTTCCAGTCCTCCGTACCGGGACCTCATTTAAATATTATAGTTTAAAAACCCTAAAAAACATGCTTTTAGAGTTAATCAAAGTAAAAAATAAATGAATAGTTTAAAAACACTAAAAAACACGCTTTTAGAGTTAATCAAACTGAAAAGTAAAAAATAAATGAATAGTTTAAAAACACTAAAAACACGCTTTTAGAGTTAATCAAACTGAAAAGTAAAAAATAATTGTTAACATAAGAATAAAATGACTGACGAGAAAATGAATGTCACTGTTCTAAAAGCGTGGGGTGCTTTGTATGACATTTTTAAACTAACTCTGCATTTCGGAAGGAAACTGGTGAAAAATTATAACGATTGATATCGAGCACCCCACGCTTTTAAAACAGTGACACTCATTTTCTCGTCAGTCATTTTATTCTTATGTTAACAATTATTTTTTACTTTTTAGTTTGATTAACTCTAAAAGCGTGTTTTTTAGTTTTTTTAAACTATTCATTTATTTTTTACTTTTCAGTTTGATTAACTCTAAAAGCGTGTTTTTTAGTTTTTTTAAACTATTCATTTATTTTTTACTTTTTAGTTTGATTAACTCTAAAAGCGTGTTTTTTAGTTTTTTTAAACTATTCATTTATTTTTTACTTTTTAGTTTGATTAACTCTAAAAGCGTGTTTTTTAGTTTTTTTAAACTATTCATTTATTTTTTACTTTTTAGTTTGATTAACTCTAAAAGCGTGTTTTTTAGTTTTTTTAAACTATTCATTTATTTTGTTTTCGTATCCCCTAAAGAACACAAGAAAATAAAATCGTGGTGGTCCCTAATAATATTTTCTATGCTCGTCGTCAGCTCGGAGTATGAATTCTCTTCTGAGGGGTGATCCAGAAGAAGCATAGCGGCTGCAACAGCTGGGCAATCAAAGACAGGATGAGGAGACAGCTCGACATCAGGGCAGTTGCCACAGTTTTGGTATTTTTTAATGTTTTTTTCTTTATTTCTAATGCAACTGGCAAACACAGACAGCTTGGTCTTTGGACGCCTTAAGGCAAGTGCTGCCCAGACGTACTCACTTTGCATTACCCAGGGGGCGCGTGTAACTTGAAGATAAGCTACGGAGTAACAATGCCCCCGCAACGCTTTACGATCCTATTAGACCGGGAGCTACTTTTTAAAGTGGATTCCGAACCACTACAAACGACCATGGCACCGCCGGGACTCGAACCCGAAACCTGTGGTACCAAGCGCTAGCCACTCGGCCATTCTGGCCCGGTATTTTTTAATGTCCTCAGCAGAAATTTTCCTATTTTTTGTGATGTTTCATCCTTCATCTTGGGAGAATAGCAGCTGTTTTTCTGTCGGCATTGTGTTCTGTAATTTGGTATTTAGTATTGATCTTAGAAATAATTATATGTTTATATTTTACCAAGGTATTTGCATCTGCAAGGGAAGGAGGAATGTCTTCTGGCAGACTTCGCCAAACAATCTACAAATTCATTCAATTCCAAATCTGCATGAGCAGGTATTCAATGCAGGATACGCATTATGTGCAAGCAGTAGATTTGTTCTAAACGTAATATAATGTTCAAGATCATACTTGAGAGACCTTTATTCAGGTAAGGAAGACCATGTAAGATAGTTATTCCATTCATGTGTTGTGATGTAGGAAGACTCAGATACTGACTCTGCCTTTTGTACGGCCAACAATCCTCCTGTGAAGTGTGAGGCAATTTTTCCTTCACCGGCAGCTATCTCACTTTTTTGCTCGTCGGGGAGCAGCAAAACAGCTCCAGCCCCTCCGTTACAAAACGTTGAGTCGTATGGTCCAATAGTAAAATTAATAGAATTACGAAAATTAAACGGAAGAAAGGATAGAGAGAGATTGTTTCCTCAACTAACTATACAACTGTGTCAAAAGGATACTGCAGATTGCAAAGTGATACTACAATGCTACTAACTTTTATAAAATGCTGCTGCAATGATATTAATTTTGTCAACATGATACTGCAGACTGCAAAATGATATTGCAATGATACTAACTTTGTCAAAATGATAATAATTATATATACTAATTCATTTAATACTAATTCTATACTTATTGCATATACTAATTCTATACTTATTGCATATACTAATTCTTTGCTTTTACTAATTAATCACAGAAACATGGAATTCTTTTTTCCTTTTGTCCAAACGGCAGTATTTTATTGAAGTTACCCACAACACATTCTTTGAATCAAAAAGTACCAAACTTACAAAAATAATCCAGATTAAGCCCAGGACTCTAGTCATAAAAATAAACCCAGAAAACGCAATGACGCTCTGCTCCGACTTCTAATCCGACGACGCTGTCATCAGAAGCAACTCCCGAAGTGCGTCGCCGCCCCCGTCTTGAACCCGGGAGCATCGTTTCTCGTTTCAGATGGAGGACGGAGACGGGAGAGTCGCTTCTTTTTCATCAAAGTCTGACTTTGGTACCATATTCTTCAGGTGCGAATCGTGGCGGTGGCATGGGTGTTTGTGTGTGGTTCGGAATACACGCTAAACTGCAGGTCCCGGTCTAATTAGTTCAAAGTGTGCAAAAAATGACCTTTGAGCGACAAACAAAACAAAACCCACTGATCAGAGATCCATTGTAGGCTACACCACTTATTAATTATATATACTAATTTTTTTCTTTTAATTATATTTATTAACTATTTTGTCCTTAAATATACATACTAATTCTTTCTTTTGCTCTTTTAATACTAATTATATACTTAATTTCAAATATATGGGGTCTGACGGTAGAGTGGCCAGCGCTCTGACGTTCGGTGGTTTCGGATTCGAGTCCCGGCGAAAAATGGTGTATAGGTGTGTAAAAAGGGTGCCATGGATGTTTGTAGAGGTTCAATTGTAGAGTACAATCTGTTTTCCTTTTGTCCAAACTGCGGTATTTTACTGAAGGTACCCACAATACATTCTATGCATCAAAAATGTAACAAACTTGCACAAAACAATCCAGATTACGCTGTGGACTGCAGCCATAAGAACAAACCCGGAAAATGCAATGACGCTCTCTTCTGATCCGACGCCGCTGACATCAGAAGCAACTTCTGAAGTCCCCACCCCGCCTTGAATCCGGGAACATCGTTTCTCGTTTTAGATTAAAGGACGGAGAGAGGAGAGTCGCTTCTTTTTCCATCTTTCCCCAAGGAAGTATGTATGGGGGAGGAGTGGGTGGATCTAATCGACTCAACTACAACTCGAGGAACACCTGGCGAATTTCAAAACTCCAAATCAGCAAGTGGGCCAGCTTAACCTGAAGCAACCAGAATCATAAATGTGTATTTTCTTTAATGACAATTTTTGATACATGTAGCGTAACAGCTCTTTTATGACAACGTTGTCTCTCATTCAATAGCACCCGATACAATTATACAGTAAAATAGCAATGATTCTTTTGGCTCATTCTTGTAGTTCTACCACACAATCTGTGGAGAGGTAAGCATCTGATTTAAAAGCGGAAGAGAATGATTCGATTATTTTTAAGGGGTGTTAGTCAGACAAAAAAATTTTAATATATTTAATATAAAATTTAATATATAATTTTAATATAAAATTTTTTTAATATATATTTTCAATAAACTAAAACGAAACAAAGCGCAAATATTAGAAAACAATCACAAAAACGAGAAATTGAACAAACAAAAATCATCCGAAGTTATCTTTCCACACCTATTACATCCCTGTGTTGAATACGTCTGGTTTGTCCATTTGCCACTCGATAGTTATTCGTACCATACTTCAATTTAATATTTTATTTCCATTCTTGGTTTGGTTTGTCGTTCTACAGTCATTTCATGTACAAGTTAGACTAATTAGACCGGGACCTACATTTTGGCATGGATTCCGAATCACTCACAAACATTCATGCCACCTCCTGGATTCGAACCTGAAGCCTGTGGTAATAACGGCGAGAATACTATCCAATTAGCCATCAGGCCGCTTTCATTCTTGGAAATAATTCCCATTTTGTTTATTTGATACTCGATTCCAGGATTTACAATGTCATAAACCAAAAGGTAAAGCGCAAAGGTAAATTATATTGCTATTGAAATAAATTATTAAAAATATTCCAAAATCATAGGCTATGTCTCTTAGAATTATTAATTAATTAATTATTTGAAAAAATTGTAAGAAGGATGAAAAAAATGAAATATAATTATTTTGCTCACCTTAATGAATATGCAATATTTTAAAGACAAAAATATAACATGTAACTAGAATAAAATAAATCGACATCCCCATCACCTATCGGAAGTTTTTTTATTTGTAAAATTCCTCTGATATGGTTTATCTTCGTTTCATTTAAACAAATTTCATATTAAAAAAAAAGTTTAAAAGGATTCATTTCGTTTCATTTGTAGCTCCGTTTCCACTTTTTTTATTGATGTCAAAAATAGTCCTTCAAAATTATTATTTGAGCTTCTAAAAAGATGGTAATCTGTTGGAGCAAGGTCAGAAGAATAGCATTGACAAGTAGCATGTACTAGACCTATAACGGCTTCGAGAGAGGGTTTTGGATCATGGGAATATATATATATATATATATTACATAACTAGTATACTTTATAACTCAACCAACGGCATACCATGCTGAATATACCGGTTCTCGTTAGATCACCGAAGTCAAGCATCATTGGGCGTGGTCAGTACTTGGGTGGGTGACCACCTGGGAACACCGCGTGCCGTTGGCATTCACACATTTGGGACCTGAATGGTCGAGTGTCTAGCGCTCTGGCGCCACAGGTTTCGGGTTCGAATCCCGGAGGTGCCAGGGATGTTTGTAGTGGTTCGGAAACCACTTTAAGCCGTAGGTCCCGGTCTCCTATGACTGTAAGAGCGTCACAGAGCCAAAGTCAGACTTCTACCTACGGGTGCTCCATCACAACAGAAGCTGCTTCCTTCCCCTTCAATCATGAGTACGTATGGGCTCGTGGGCTTGGCCAGCCAAGTGGGAAAAGAAACAACAACATGCATAACTAGTATACTTTATTACAATTTATGTAACATAATGTCATTTTCCAGTTAACTAACGTCGAAGTCTTTACAAAGTTAACTGTAAAGATTTCGACGTCAGTCTTCTTACAAGTCTTAACTGACGTCGCAAAATACATTAAAATATTTTCTAATTTAGGGAGTAAAATTTATTCTAAAAGTAAATTGAAAATAAAGATCATAAATGTATTAGTGAAATAGAGCAAAATGATACTGTCCGTGATACTTTAAAGGCTATTCGTCTATTTTTTAAATGTCTCGCATAATAACTTAAAAAAAGAAATAAAAAAAAATTTCTTTAAAGCTTATTTTGTTAAATGTTATTCTTACAAGTTTTACTATCATAATAAAGCTTTAATATAGTCTGCTTTTATGATAACTGTAACTGTAAAGAACACTCAAGTAGGATGAAAACGACAGTATTAGTTTATTTGTATTGTATTTTTAGCATTAACTTGATGAATAAATAAAAAAACCTTAAAGTCTGGAATATTTCAGCATTTTTATGCGCTCGAATAAAATATATAAACGTAATCGAGTCATTTTTTTAAGAGTGCAAGAAAATAATGACGGCCATTTCTGGATATTTGCTGAAAAGGCACAACTCCAAATAACATCGTTAATTTCTTATGTTTCTTTAAAATTGATATTTTCAAGTTTTCAAGAAATAAACTTTTTTGATATTCGCTGGTTGCTCTTAAAAATTTTGAGTATTTTTTTTTTTGATGTTTGTTTTTAACTTAATGGAGTTAGTTATCAAAACGTAAAAAAAAAAATTTTCTGAGAAATTTTTTTCCAATAAAAAAATTAGTTTTATAAAAGTATTTAAAATAATTGTGGCTACTTTTGGATAAATCCAAGTTGACTTGAAAACATTTAATGCTTTGAAAAAAGTTTTAGATATTGAATAAAAAATAATGTTTTAGAACGACTAATCTGTACTTATGGGAAGCATAAAAATAATTTTTTAAAAAAAGCTATGATATTATTTTTTTTTTTTTAAAGTTAATATCTTTTCATTTGAAAAATTTGAAAGAATTAAATGTGGATTTTATTTTTCAAATAAGAGAGGTTTATTTTTTATAATATTATGCAGAATGAAATTCGATTTTAAATTGGTTAGCTTTAAATCCTACTTTTTAAGATGTTAGCATAGTTGCAAGTATACTATATATGTAATGGATATTTGCAAATGAACCCTATTTTAACCTATCTGTTAGAGCCGACATAGAAATGATGCCGTTAGTCTGCGTATACTCGCAGGACGACCAAATAATTTAACATAAATAAAAAACAATTAAAATAAGTACGAAAATCAATACTAAAACAAGCAACTAATTTACTTTTACTTTTAATGAATACTAATATATACAATTACACTTAAATTTAGGAGTTTTACAGGATTTTAAATTGGCACTTAAAACAGAATTAATAAAAAATGTTTATAGAGAAATAATCATAATATTACGCATACCTCAAATGAAATATCCCCATGTGTGTGTAGGCAGTGATTTACCAGTAGCGTCGAAAACCGATCTCTGAATGGGCTCACAGCAAAATATATAGATGGATATGGATATGGATATAGATTATCCCTGTAGCCATTCTCGCAGCAAAAAATATGTGTACAGGCTCAGGCCCTGTTCCAGATAGCTCTCTCTCTCTCTCTCTCTCCTTCCTCAACGGGGTCTTCCTTCCTGCCCGCAAAACTCAAAAGGGGTCTTCTATCACCCCCACCACACCGACCGGTTTAGTTTTGGACCTCACCGTGGGAACGGGAGGTGGCGTTATCTACCATTCCTGGATTCATACAAAAAAAAGGAAATACACCCTGCCCACACGCAATAGGATAATTACAAGTTACAACACTATCTATATATAAAATTTCGGTGCCTCTTAAAATAAAAATATAAAATAAATAATTTGTTTTAAATAAATATTACGTTGCAGCGTATTAATACTTTTGAACATGTAGATAAAATAGGGTATTAATTGTTAACTTTTTTAAGCATTGAAACAAAAATAAGAGTCATATAATTTATGATTAAAAAACTTTTCTCATGCTTTGAGATTCATTGAAGGAATTTAATAATATGACAGAAAAAAAATGCACGGAAGAAACAGAACGTTGATATATTTCGTTTATTATAAATCTATTTGCATTTGCACAATATAATAAGAAGACTAATACCAATCGAAGCATCTCTTGTTGTATGTAGGGGGATGCAACGATTATGGGACAAAACCTGAGGGGTGATACAGATTATTATTATTTCTGTTCTAATGCAGCTGGCAAACACTTAGACAGCTTGGTCTTGGATGCCTTAAGGCAAGCGCTGCACAGACGTTACTCACTTTGCATGACCCAGGCGGCGCGTGTCACTTGAAGATAAGCTACGGACGCGGAGTAACAATGCCCCCGCAACGCTCTACGATCCTATTAGACCGGGACCTACAATTTAAAGTGGATTCCGAACCACTCCAAACATCCATGGCACCGCCGGGACTCGAACCCGAAACCTGTGGTACCGAGCGCCAGAGCGTTAACCACTCGGCCATTCAGGCCCTGATACAGATTATTAAACCGTATATTTTTTTTATCGGATTGCAGGGTCGGAAGAGATGCATTGAGGTACGAACACAAAACAATTTTCAACGTATAATACGAAAAGGAAATTTGAAACGAACACGAAACTTTCAAATGAATATTTTGTGGTTGTTGTTGTGTCTAATCCTCAGTGTCCTGAAGTGCGGGACGGACATCTCATGAGTAACAGAGAGAAAGGGCAGCTTCTGTTGGGAAGAAGCACCCGTAGATAGAAGACTAACTTGGCTCCATGTCACTGAAGAAGGAGGGCGGGGGTCTTCCGCAAGGACTCTTAGGAAGAACTGCCCCATATTTGCGTATCGTACGGGATAAAACTCCCATCAGACAGTTTGACTCACGAGACAAGATGCTGAAGATCACAAACACCATCGGACCTCCTCATTTTTTTTTTTTTTTTTGAAACAAGACACATACCAAGTGAAACATCAGACATGAGCTCTCCTGTGCGTAGGGTATGCACTTTAAGACACGTCCAGGTGGGAGAACGAGAAAAGCGAGTTGTTTTCGCGAACCAATTAAAACTCAGTGGGAAAAGAATCCTCGGTGTGATTCAACTGTCTCTCTCTCCGCTCCAAACGAAGTCGGTTTTATCCGCATATCAAAGGGATTTTTCTCTGACGCAATTATCGACTAGCTGTCACTTGCAGCGATATATAACGTGGCTTGTTTCTCGTGGCTAGACAGCAACACTCGCAGCGAGAATTACTCGCTTGTCTCGTTCTCTTGTCTGAATGCGGTTTTACAACTGAGCCACGAATCGAACATTACAGGATATTGAATTTTCTTGACTGCTTTACAATGAAGAAAGGGATCATAATATTTTGCAGTAGGACTATCAAGGATAGTAGCACAGCAACTTTATATCTTAAGGGTGGCAAATAAGAGTAAATAGCTTTTATGCAAGATGCTCTCATGCACAATCTCCACTAAATATACGTGGCCTGATGGCAAACTGGCTACCGCCCTGGAAATTGATACCGAAGGCTTCAGGTTCGAATCCTGGCGGGGGCATGGATGTTTGTGAGTGATTCGGAATCCACGTTAAACTGCAGGTCCCGGTCTATTTAGCCTAAAGTGTGCACTAAATGACCGGAGAGAGGCAAATCAAACCAAACCACTAAATATGCTCATTTTTCAAAAAATAGTAATTTCATTGCAAGCCAACAGCAAGAATCACACTGTTTACCCACACTCTAAATACGCCTATGACTGGACAACGTTATATATCTATAAATATTATTCACATTGGAAAAAATACAAAACGAATTGTTACAAATGCATTAATTTAAAACAAATTTGATTTTGTGGGAAGAAGTTTTGAATTTGCTGAAATCCAAAACTTCAGCTTATATTCTTAACTTTGCTTATTATTCTTGAATAATACCATGGTTTGTTACAGCATGGAAATTTGTTATGTAAAGCTTAAAACGATATTATTAAGATACACGACAAGTCGCCATACTTGACGCCAGAATTTAATTCGTTGGAATATTTCCCCCTTCCTGAAAACTGGAGCTTTTTAATTAAACTCCCTCATCTCCGTAATTTTCCTGTCTGCATATTCATATCCGCACTTTGGCTCGAAATGGAAATTCCTGACATTTGGCGAGGCATTTCCGGACTCGTAAAACTCCTCTAAAGGAACGGCCAGAAAAGTTTTTCTTTATACCCACATAAAAATAAAAAACATTACGCAAAATATAAAATGTAGTTCATTAATAATGAAGTATAGTTCATCGTGAAAAAGAAGCTAATTTTTATAAATAAAACGGTAAACTAATATGCTAGTTTCATATTTCACCCGATTTTTGAAAATTTATTTAAAAGAATTTGATAGACTTATAATTTCAAGCACATACTCAAATTTTATAATTTAACTTTATTTTGTATTTCTAATACTTAATTTGAATATTAATATTTTTAAGTCCATATTTGTTAGTAATTGCTATGTGTCCAAGATCGTCAATTAGCATCAAAGAAGAAACTTCATTCTAATTGGTGGTAGGATTATACCACCAATATGCGACACATATGTTCTGCTTAATTAATGTAGTGCTTTTATCATTATAATGTTCTTGATCACCATTAAATTGTACACTCGGTGTCCAATTATTAGATACATTTCCAAAGATATCTCGGCGGATATTGTTACAATTGCTCTTTCAAAATTGTGACAAATGAACTTAGTAAAAACACTTTAAGTTTTTTCTACAAGCACTATATATACAAATAATGAACTAATGATGATAGTTATTATACTAAGAAATTAAAAATAAAAATAAAATTCGATCACAAGTGCACGATTCAATCACAAGAGCAGTTCACTCCAAGGTCGGTGATTTTCAGGATTCTCGAGTCTACGTCGAATCTATTGACTGGATTGTCGGTGCGAGTCTTTGTTGTGAACAACGAATAGACTCGCACCGACAGACCTCTCAAACGAGAGGCCTCTGTATAGTTTTGGTATGATGTCGGGGAAATTTTGCCAGCAGACTTTCGGACGAACAACATCAAAGGTGGTATCCGGTTAATTCGCACTTGCTCCCTTGAGTCCTAGGTCATTTTGACCTAAATATATTATCACTGCCATCTCCGGGACAAACGCGGAAACTTTCGGTTTGCTATTGTTGTATAGTTCAATATGAAGTCTGCACGGTTTGAAAATTCAATACTCTTCACCAGAGCGCTTCTACTACGACTGATATTTACAGAGAACTGGAGGGTTCTATAGAGAAATAATGTGTACATGTGTAGAGCATTATTTTGAATAATCCTTTTCTCTTAATAATGTATATTATTCTTGAATAATACCATATACACTCAAGAGCCAAAACATTATGACCACCCCTACATTTTGCAATGAACTCACCTGGATGACGTGGAAGGCGCGTGATCAGGTGGAAGTGGTATTTAACTGGTATTAAGTGGTGGTATTAATCCATGCCAAGGCGGGTTGAAGCTGTGTTGCGCGCCAAAGGTGGGCCAACTCGTTATTGACAGGTGATCATAATGTTTTGGCTCTTAAGTGTATATTGCATAGCGTTATTTTGTATGGTGTTTTCTCATATAAAATTTTTCAACACATTTTCTCATATATGTCGTATGGGCATAGCGGTTTTTTTTCGTATAGGGCTTTTCTCATATGCGATATAAGTGCATAGCAATATTTTTTATAATGCTTTTCTCATATGTAGTTATGTGCAAAGCTTTATTTTGTATAAAGCTTTTCTCATATTGGTTAAGGTGCATAGCGTTATTTTGTATAGTGCTTTTGTCATATGTGGTATATGTGCATTATAATGTTCTGCTTAATTAATGTAGTGCTTTTCTCATTATAATGTTCTTGATCACCATTAAATTGTACACTCGGTGTCCAATTATTAGATACATTTCCAAAGATATCTCGGCGGATATTGTTACAATTGCTCTTTCTAAATTGTGACAAAGTAAGAAACAAATTTAAATTTTAAAATAATTTCATGTTTTTGTCAAAAAAAAATTCAGACGAGATTTATATAAAGTATGTAATGCTAAGCGTTTATGGCTTTTTTCTATGTGATTCTTAATCAGAGAAAGAAAAAAAATAGAGAAAATAGATTTTTGAGTATAAATAGAGAATTTTCATATACTAATGTAAAATAATTTCATTCTATTATACTGAGAATTAAATTATCCGACTTGTGGCTCAGTGGTAACGTGGGCCGTGTATAATTAAGGTCTGCCGCAGACCAGGCAATCCAGTCAATAGATTCGACGTAGACTCGAGATCCTGAAAATCACCGACCTTGGAGTGAACTGCTCTTGTGATTGAATCGTGCACTTGTGATCGAATTTTATTTTTATTTTTAATTTCTTAGTATAATAACCATCATCATTATTTCATTATTTATATATATAGTGCTTGTGGATAAAATTTAAAGTGTTCCCATGAAGCTGAAAGTGGCCCTCTTCTTGAAGTCGTTGTAGGTTTAGTATAAGCCGAGACGTTACAATAGGAACAACTTGAGAGTGGATCTAATAATCGATTTAGTCATTTTACTTTAAAATAGATTGAAAATTTGTATTTTAAATAAAAGAATTTTTTATGTAGCAATATTATTACGGAAATCTTGTACATTACAATTTCGTTATTACACAAAACCCAGAGGTAGCATTTTTAAGTATTTAAATTCTGACATTGATTTATTACTGCTTAAAGATTTAAATTGTTTTATATATATTTTCTGTATAAAAAATTATAATAATGTTTTCAGAATTTCAAAAGCATCTTTATGTCTGAACTTAACATCCATTTTATTAAATTCATAGTTCCTCAGAAAGAATTTCCTTCACTATTTTATGATCTGAATCAAAATAAATCTTTTTTTTTTAGATTACAGAAAGTAAACGAGATACAATTTAATTCCCACAATATTTCAAAAATTTGCGGTATTCATGTCTGAAAATATATAGAAAAATTTCTATTACACATACAAATACCAAATATAAATTGATTCATCTTATAAAATTTAATAATAAATAGAAATTTGTTTCAAAAAAGGAATTCTAAATTATTCTTGTTAATAACTTATTCAATCTTTTAACATTTATTTTAAACTTAACTCTTTTTTTTTCCTTTTTGTTTGAGAGTTTGTCCATACCACGAGTTATTTTTCCCACAGAACTCAAAGCACCTGCTGCCATTATGATTAATTTTTACCTCAAATGAGTGTGCTTTTAACTCGACGTTTACTTTTGAAAAAGAAATAAAAGTTTAATGTAATTTTAGTTTCCTAATTATTCGCAGTTTATATTAATTGTTTTACTTAATTTCATGGCATTCAATTAGGGTGTAAATTTGAACCTCGAAATCGGATACTTGGAAAAGTTATTATATAACTTAATTAAAAATCTTTTCCATTTCTATGTTTGAATAATGAGTTTCTTTTTTTCCGTAATTAAGATAGAATGATTTATTTTAACAACTTTATTTATTACTACTTTTTTAAATTTTAACTTGAAGAAATTTATTACAAGAATTTAACTGAAATTTTTATTAGGAAAACTGTATAGTATTCTAAATTCAAACTGTTGATATACTTATAGATTAAGTAATATCAAATAAGTAAATCTATAGTCTGAATTTCAGTTTATTTTATAAAATGGACTAATCTGTAATTATAGATGTTACTTATCTTTAAGTAACATCTATTATTATTAGAGGGTTTTTGCATAACGTTTTTTTATCGTCCGTTATTTTTCCCCCTAGCGCGCATGCTCATAGGAAATTACGCATGCATATCTGTAAAAATGTTTCCTATGAGCATGCGCGCTAGGGAGAAAAATATATATATTAATCAAGCTCTTTATATGAAATTACATTCCTGAGTATTTTGGTATGTCGCTCTACGATCATTTTGTACACACTTTAGGCTAATTAGACCGGGACCACAGTTTAACGTGGATTCCGACAAATATCGATGTCACTGCCAGGATTTGAACCTGAAGCCTGTGGTACCAATTGCTAGAGAGTGCCACCAGGCCTCCCATTCCTGTATAAGCGAATAAATAGATAAGAAATGTTTTCTTTTAAGTATTTGTTCGTAATTATTAATGGGACCTGAGGGCAGAGTGACTATGGCTCTGGCGCTCAGTTTTGAAGATTTCGGGTTCGAGTCCCGGAGGTGCCATGGATGTTTGTAGTGGTTCAAAATTCACGTTAAGCCGTAGGTCCTGGTTCAACGTGACTAATGGCAGAGTGAGCAGCGCTCCGGCGCTCGATACCGCAGCTTTCAGGTTCGAGAATCCCGGGGATAGATGTTCGTAGTGATTCGAAATCAACTTTAAACCGTATGTTCTTTTCTAATATGAGTGTAGGGCGTAGGGGTGACAACCCCACCCAACTAAAATAAATTAACAGTTTAAAAAAACCATGCTTTTAGAGTTAATCAATCTAAAAAGTAAAAAATAATTGTTAACATAAGAATAAATGACTGAGGAGAAAATGAATGTCACTGTTCTAAAAGCGTGGGGTGCTTTGCATGACATTTTTAAATTAACTCTGCATTTCGGAATGAAACTAGTGAAAAATTATAACGATTGATATCGAACACCCAACGCTTTTAGAACAGTGACATTCATTCTCTCCTCAGTCATTTTATTCTTATGTTAACAATTATTTTTTACTTTTTAGATTGATTAACTCTAAAAGCGTGGTTTTTTTAACTATTAATTTATTTTTTAGTTTGATTAACTCTAAAAGCATGTTTTTAGTGTTTTTAAACTATAATATTTAAATGAGGTCCCGGTACGGAGGAGTGGTTCTTACAATAATTTAATTGTGAGTAAAACAAAGGCTAAATGCGAACATGTCGAGCCAGCCAGGATTCGAACAGGGAATCTCCTAATCAGGCGCGTTATCCGTTGTGCCGCTGTCCCACGTAGGTTTGAATGTCTGAAAGATGTCTGTAAATGCTTCTTTGCAGCTTAAACAGTGTGCACGAGGAGATACAGATCTCCAGGGGAAAAATGGTGCGATGATCAAGATGACTTTTCAAAGGCTGTGTGTTTTAATCACTAATCCTGGCGATGATAATCATGATGAGATGTTAAACTTATCAAAATATTTTAGTGTTGTCGGTCTTTGATAAGTCTACAACGTTTCAATTAAATCCGATCACTTAAAGTAGGGCAAAATCGAGCCCAAAGAGTCAGTTACAAATAAACATACAGGTGAAACTAATAAAAGCGTATTAAGAAGTACCTCCTACTATAGGGCTGTTGATCCAATGAAGAAGAAGTAAAATAATTTAGTTGGATATTTTCATTTTATTTTAGCACCTTTACTTTTCGGTTATTACAGTTGGTGGTGTTTTCTAATTTTAATTTATTAAATCATATAATCGTTAAATAAAATTACTTTTTAATTTTAAATTTGATTAAATTGTCCTGAAATAGAAGATTTTGGTGCATTTTACTATGCAATATTGATGACCATGTGCATTTGTGTCAATGTTGTGATATGTCATGCTAGAAATGCTGACATCTTAACAGAGATTGAACGATTGAACTTCTTTATACCATCCCTATTTAGAACGAACTTCCATGGGATATTTGGGGGAAGGGGTCACATCATCAGTTACTCTTTACTTGATACCAGTCGTTTTATAGTTACCAAATCGTCAACTCATCGTAAAATCGGCAAGATTACATTACGCGTTCGAAATTGCTTTATTCTGAAGTGCCTCCATCTTGTTTTGTGTGGAATGGTAATTTGCATGCTTTGGGTTCGAGTCCCGGCGGTGCCATGGGTGCCTGTAGTAGTTCAAAATTCGCCTTAAACCGTAAGTCTTGGTCTAATATTACTGGAGCGTTGGGCATAGGGTTGACAATCCTATCCTATCAAAAGAAAACATCTCCTGTTTTGGTGCCTAATGGCCGACTGAATAGCGCTCTGGTGCTCGGTGCCGCAGCTTTCGGATTCGAGTCCTGTCGGTGCCATGGATGTTAGTAGTGATTCGGAATCCCCTTTGAATTTTAGGTCTCGGTCTAATATGAGCGTAGAGCGTAAGGCATAAGGGTAACAACCTTCTCCGTAAAAAAGAAACGTCTCTTGTCTCAAAATCTGCTATTGGGCAGACTGCCTTGGCCCACCATAGGGCTATTGTGCTAATGATGATGATGATAATGGCATTTTATTCATGAACCCTATCTTGCCCGAATGCACTAGATATAATGAAAGAGAATTGAGCCATTCAGGTACTGATTGTTTTATCTTATCTGATTAACTGAAAGACACTCCAAGTAACAATCTTTTTTTCATTTGCCAGATACTGCAGTATGTTGGTCTTACGGCTTGTTGTATTTTTGTTAACATCGCATTTGTACTTAACCCATTCTTGTGCTTAGTTTGTAAAATACTTTTGTGCTTTAAAACAATACTGACTACACTCAAGCCTGTTTTTTTATGTGGTCCTCTTTTTGCGCATTATACATAAAAAAATTCCATCAAGTACATATTATAAATAAAAATGAGTTAAAAATGTAATTAAAAAAAACAACAGATGGCTATCAAAATAACATGCAAATTGAAAAACATCCAACAGATGGCCCACTTGATATTATATCATCCCATTACCACGAATGTTATTAGATGCGAGATAGTGCTACATCGTGAGGTTTTGATTTGCATATTATCTACGTGGGACTTTTTTTATGCGATCTCTATTTACTGTATAATTTTTTTTAATGTGTTGCAAACGTAATATTTTTTAGCAACTTATGAAATTTCAAGATATTTTCTATGCGATTCGTTTTATGCCGTCCTTATTTATAACATAAAAGAAATTTTCTTTAAATCTATTACTTTTTTTGGGGGGTCTTTGGATGCCTTAAGGCAAGTGCTGCACAGACGTACTCACTTTGCATTACCCAGGGGCGCGTGTAACCGGAAGATAAGCCACGGACGCGGAGTAACAACGCCCCCGCAACACTCTACGATCCTATTAGACCGGGACCTACTTTTTAAAGTGGATTCCGAACCACTACAAACATCCATGGCACCGCTGGGGCTCGAACCCGAAACCTGTGGTACCGAGCGCCAGCCACTTGACCATTCAGGCCTATAAGTAACTATAAAATGCGTTGTTTGCAATAGATTTAAGGGGCCTGAATGGCCGAGTGGCGCTCGATACCACAGGTTTCGGGTTCGAGCCCCAGCGGTGCTATTGATGTTTGTAGTGGTTCGGAATCCACTTTAAGCCGTAGGTCCCGGTCTTCTATGACTGCAAGAGCGTCACGGAGCGAAAGCCAGGCTTCTACCTATGGGTGCTCCATCAGAACAGAAGCTGCACCTTTTTCCCACCATCCATGAGTAGATCACTCATGGGATGCCCGTCCCGCACCGCAAGACATTGAGGATTAGTCACAGACATATTTACTTATGCCGTTTCAGGATATTTTTATGCGATTTCTTCTATGCAGTTCTTATGCACCGTACGAAAACAGGTTTGAGTGTATAGTTCAAGTGCTGATTATGGAGTAAACTGGCAAGCGACTAAGTCGGACAGATTCAAACAAAGTGGGGAAATAAAAAAAACTTTAACTTTTCAATTGCATAATACCAAAAATAATTACACGGAAAAATTTCACAATAATGATTGAATTTTTTCTCTCAAAACTGTTTTGCTTCACGGTATATCTGAGTAGCATCCCTAACAAAATGGAAGAACTAAACTTACATACCTATTCTGTAATTATTTTTATGTGTATAACAGCGATTGAATATTTAATCATAAATTTAATAATAAATAATAATTTATTTATTAAATAATTAATTTAATAATAAATAAATATTTAATAAATTTATTAAATATTTAATCATAAAGATTCTTGAATTCCATTAGTTCTAAAATCGTCTGCTGTCATTTCTAAATTCTCAAATTTTAATTTATTACATTAATATAAATATGAAATACATTAGAAAGCAAATTCAATTTTATCATTGTAATTACCATTTTATGACCCATAAAAATTTTGGATATTATTTTGGGTAACTGAATTTTTCGTTTCCTTGACCACTTTCAACGTTTCTTTCTCTTTTTTTAATTTTTTTTACCAGCTATTCTTATTTGGTTTATTTAAATTTATTTCCCGAATTTGATATGAATAATATTTATTTTAATTTATTTCCCGTGCTGGTGAATATGTAATTAAATAACCTAAAATCGTTCTAAAAGATGGTCTGGCGAAAGCAAAAATAATTTTATTTCAAAGTGAAATTGAGATTTTTCGAGACAAGAAAATCGTATATCGATCCAACCCATTATATATATATATATATATATTTTTGTTTTAATTTTAATTACAATTATAAATATAAATTAATTATAAATTTAATTATTTATTTATTATTTAATTTCTAATTTAATTTTAAAAATAAAATTTAATTTTAGTTATAAATATAAAGCACATTTTGTAATTTCTGTTGGCTAAAAAAATCTGATAATTCATCACTAGTAGTTATTAAGTTTACATTGAATGCAAGTTTATTATTTATTGCTTACAAGTTTTATAATCTTATATCTCGTTATTTCTTGAAAAATGTGTATTTCCTTTGCTAACAATACTTTTATGCAACCGAGCTGGTCAAGTAATTTTAGAAGGCGTTTTTAGCGTGTGTCAAAAAAATTCCCGACTCGTAAGTCGAAATTTAAATGGATTCCCGACTAGATTAATTTTAGAATTTTGAAAAAATAACAAAAGTTATAAAAGAGTCGAATTTTACATCGACTCCCGACTGCAACTCTATCATAAATGCTCGACTGCCAACTCCTCGATCCCGACTTCGACTCCTCACTTCTGAATTTTATATTATGCACGCTAAAATAGTATTTTGAGAAAATATCCGCAGACTTAACGTCATTGCCAAAGAGATTTCTAAAATAAAAAAAGTTAAAACATTCTTACATAAAATATGATGTATGAGTATAAATGGCAACCTAAATCTTTTTTGTTCTATTACGCGCGTTTCAAAGAAGGCTGCCCTACCTGATTATTATTGTAGATTATTACGGAGATCCTTGGCCGCGTAGCGGCCACTAGCTCCTTCTTTGTAAAATGTTGAAACATAGTGGTGGTCTCATGCCTTTTGAGTTAATAATCAAAATAGATAATTAAATGCCCTTTTTTTTAAAAAAGAGAATTATTTATTTAATAAAATTATAAAATGAAAAATATCAAAAATTTCAAAAATGTAGATGTTGATGAAATCAGTTGCATGTAATAACCCCGAATGAGCAAAGGTCAAATTAGGAGAAAAAAATAGCTTAGGAAAAAAAGTGAACTTTTTTTCATCTAGGCAGTTGTAAGGAATTAATTAAAAATATTTAGAACAGTGCGAAGTCTTTTGCTATGTTTGCGGGAAGAAATATCATAATCGTAATTTTGTAGGATATTTAATACAGGGTTATTGATGTTTCGCATATCATTATAGAATTGAGTAGAAATTTTGTGAACAAATTGTCTTAAACTTGGAATCGAGAGAGCTCGTCTAATACCCAACCTGGTTGAGTTCATCTTGGGAGAGGCAAGAATCTATTTTGCTGAGCATAAAAGAATAAAAAAAGAAAGTATTCTGTTCTCGAATGTGACGAAACAGGATCGAGAATTTCGTCTACATTCCACAAATCGAATGTCGGAGAAAATGTTCGTCCTCTTCGAAATTCTTCGTTCGAAAATGTTCGTTTTTGTTACTCTCGCTGCATTCTCGACAAAGCCCTGATGGATTATCATAGGATTGAATAATGAAACAATTTACAATTCAGATTTTATGTTTATTGCGTCGAATATAAAAATCCGAAAATATTTTTGAATTGATGATAATTGAGGCAGAATATCCTAAACATTTTCTAATACAGTTATTCTAACTATTGCAGTCCTAAACAAAAATCCTTATCGATACACTATCATATAAACGGTTTAAAAGCGAGAATCGTTTGCATTTGTTGTCATGGCAACACATTTTAAATGCTGAATTTACACAGAAGGTTTTGTTACAAAGGAGAAATTTTGAGAGATATTGAAAAAAAGAAGAAAAATTGAGCAGAGAAATATTAACATTTAATTTTTTTTAACTAAATCATAACCAAAAATCATGAAAAATTGAAATTATTTGTTTTTCAATTAAATTTATTTTTGTTCTAATGCAGCTGGCAACACTTAGACAGTTGCGGTAAAGCAAGTGTTGCACCGACGTTACTCACTACCCAGCACTAATCTACCTAGCACATCTTATTAATACACTGTCATGTAAACGGTTTAAAAGCGAGAATTGGTTGCATTTGTTGTCATGACAACATAGTTTAAATGCTGAATATGCACAGAAGGTGCGGTAGTAACTTAAAAACTTTTAGCATCGAGAAGAGAAATTTTAAAATTTACTTTTTTTAAATTGGATCAAAATAAAAAATTATGAAAAACTGAAATTATTTGATTTTCAATTAAATAAAAAATGTAAACTGGGCTTCCTCCTAAGCACTGCAAGAGAGCCCATTTTGATGTTCAGGAGAAAGAGTCAATAGGCCTCGAGACTCTCACCCGTGAGGAAGAACAGCGCAACCAGCGTTCCCTTTGAAAAACGTTTAGTACAGCGCAATCGGGACCTGAGGGCCCAAGTGGCTAACGCTCTGGCGCTCAGTACCACAAGTTTCGGCTTCGAGTCTCGGCAGTGCCATGGATGTTTGTGTAGTGGTTCGCAATCTACATTAGGCCGTAGGTCTCATATGACCGTAGAGCGTCACAGAGCCCAATGAGACTTCTCACCCACTCATTATCAGCCTGTAAAGGGACAAGTGATGTGATGTGGTGTAGTAGTAGTACAGTGTAATCACGTACTTCTGTGGAGAAACATTTAGCTTACAATCTCGCATCCCAAAAGGAAATATATTTAATGCAAATCTGCATATAAGTTGACCTACAGACACTCACCTAGAGAGGAATTATATTTCGCGCATCCAACGCATACATGAGTATCTTTATTTAAGCCTTAAGGCTCGTGCCCACGGATGCGAGAAGCGTTTAAGCGACAAGAGTTGACCAATCCCTAGCCTCACTGAGTTCGCCTGAAACTGGTTTGAAATGCACCGCTCCGAGTTGACCCACTTTCAACTCGAAGCGGAACTTCAATAGGCGTAAAGCTATTTCTAAGGTTTCGCTGTGAAGGGGGTCGAAAAAAATTTCTCGCCTGCCGCCTCGGTGGGAAGGCGCCTTTAGAAATGTATTCCTTCTACGAATCAATATGTTTTTAAATGCGTTAAATATTGTATCTCTCAAATTATATGTGTGGGTTGTTTGTGTTGTGTCAATAAAACTAGGAATTCCCCAACCTGTGCCTCAACTCTCACCCAACCACACCCACTTACAATCCAAATGCACAATCTACAACACTGCGAAATTATCATATTTACAGCAGTGATTGGATAGCTATACCATAAATATCCTTAAGATATTCTTCGTTTCAAAAAATGTTTGTTTTTTGTTCCAATGCAGCTGGCATACAGACATGGACGTCTTTAGATGCCTTAAGACAAGCGCTGCACAGACGTTACTCACTTTGCATTACCCAGGGGGCGCGTGTAACTTGAAAATACGGACGCGGAGTAACAATGCCCCCGCAACGCTCTACGATCCTATTAGGACCGGGACCTACGGTTTAAAGTGGATTCCGAACCCTAACAAATATCCATGGCACCTCCTGGACTCGAACCCGAAACCTGTGGTACCGAGTGCCAGAGCGCTAGCCACTCGGCCATTCAGGCCCCTGTTTGTTTTTTTGTAAATTCGTTAATATTAATCATTAAAATGTAAATGTTAAGTACCTTAAATTTGAAATTTAAATTTTTATACAATGTATTTACCGATTGATTTTTGAATACTTCACAAATTGTTTTTTTTAAAGTTTTTATTTAAACACTTTAATTAAGATTAATGAAAACAACTTTTGTCAATTTTGTATAAAAATGGTACATTTATTATCTTTAACTATTATTGCCGCATCGGAAATAAAAATTATTTTTAATCAAAAATTTTCATTAAAAAAGCGTAAATCTTTTTTTTTTAAATCTAAAAACCTTTTCGGTTTCCCACATCGTATGCATCTATTGCCAGCGATAAGATTATTTTAATTTGTAAAATGATATTACGGACATTATTTTATATAAAACTGTATCCTTCTCCCTAATTTTAAATAGCTTGATGGCTAATTGGATAGCGCTCTGGTCTTTGGTACGGTAGGCTTCAGGTTCGAATCCTGACGGTGGCATGGATGTTTGTGAGTGGTTCGGAATCCACTTTTAACTGTAGGTCCCGATCTGATTAGCTTAATGTGTGCACAAAATGACCATAGAGCGATAAATCAAGCCAAATTCTCGTTTTAATAAGGAATTTAAAAATGGGATGCATTAGATAATTAGAGGTTCTAAAATATGGAAATTTTTTTATCGTATATTTTGTATTGTACATGAAATACATAATTACGATTTATGAAAGGCACTCTTATAAACTCTACTTCTTCAAATTAACAATTCGTTTCAATATATTTAAAATAAAGTGCAATTTTATTATTTCATTTTGACAAATGAATTGTACATTTCAAAAACTTATTATTCTATTGATTGATTATAATACTTCAAACTAGCAGATACTCGGAAAACTGTTCTGGAATCTGCCAACGAGCCTTTCTCAAAAACAGATTAGAGTCGTCTCTTCAAGTGAGAGTTTGGGATTGGAATTTTTTCTTTCGCCCTTGGGCGATGTGTCAGAGTATAAGCCATGAACGTGAGGAATGATGAAACTTTAAGTGGAGGAACGTGAATGAAGAAACATCGATCAAAATAGGTTTCACTTTGAAAAATTATTTCATGAAAGTTGCGTTTCTTTTTCTAGCAATGTAAAAATACAATAAATAAATAAATAAAGATAAAAGTTTTTTTTTTATATATTTATTTGTAGAAAGTAATTAATTTGTTTTTCTTTCTATTATTGTTTATTCTGTGTGTATCATTAAAAAAATCGTTTGCTATTTTCATTTTTTTTTAATATTTAATATTTTATAACAAAAGAAAAAAATATTTTGTACTATTGTATATTATTGTTTTCTATCTCCTACAGAAGGTAAAAATTATTAATACATTATCATAATATCTTTTTCTATCAATGTAAAAGAAACAAAAAAAAATCGGATTATTATTTTCCAATTTTATTTGTAGAAAGTAATTAGCACGTTTTCCTTTTTAGCACTATTTACCCTGTGTTTATAAAAAAAAAAACGTTTACAATTTTCATTTTTGTTTAAATATTAGCTATTTAATGACAAAAGAAAAAAATAATTTGTACGTATGTGGTTTTTGATCTGCTACAGAAAGTAAAAATTATTAAAAAAATTATAATATTTCTTTCTTTTATGTAAAATATATAAAAAATTAATATTTTTTCTCAATTACTTACTCTCAATCAATTAATTATTTCTAAAAAGTAATTCATTTTTCTTTCTCCTTATCACTATTTATCATGTGTTTATTGTTAAAAAAAAAAAGAATTGTCTGTAATTTTAATTTTATTTATTTATTTATTTTTGATATTTATTATTTAATGACAAAATAAAAAATATTTTCTACATTTATATGGTTTTTGATCTGCTAAAGAAAGTAAAAATTATTGCAAAATGATCATAATATCTTTTTCTGTCAACGTAAAAGATATTAAAAAAAATCAAAATATTTTTTCTCAATTTAGTTTTATAAAGTAAACAACTTTTCTTTTTCTGTCACTGTTTACCCTGCTTCTGTTAAAAAATAATTGTTTATATTATAGTTAATGTTAAAAAAAATCGTCTGTAATTTTATGTTTTTTCAAAAATATTTACTATTTAATGTCAAAAGAAAAAAAAAAATATTATATATATGGTATATCTATGTGCATCGTAAATAATAGTTTGTGCATCGTATATAGTTTTCGATCTGCTACAGAAAATAAAAATTATTAAAAAATAATAATATCTCTTTCTATTAATGTAAAAGATATACAAAAAAAATCAGAATATATTTTCTCAATTTTATGTTTAAAAAGTGATTAAGTTTTCTTTCTCTTTATCACTATTTATCATGTGTTTATTGTTAAAAAAACAATTGTCTGCAATTTTCCGTTTTTTAATATTTTCTATTTAATGTCAAAAGAAAAAATAGCTTATGCATCGTATATGGTTTTCAATCTGCTACAGAAAGTAAAAATTATTAAAAAATTATCACCTCTATCTATCAATATGAAAGATACATCAAGAAATTAATTTTTTTTTCTCAATTTTATTTTTAGAAAGTAAATAGCCTTTTTTTTTTTTCTTTATCACTATTTACTTTTGTTTATTCTTAAAAAAAAATCGTTTGCAATTTTTATTTTTTTTAAATATTTTCTATTTAATGACAACAGAAAAAATAGTTTATACATCATATATGGTTTTCGATTTGTTACAGAAGTAAAAATTATTACAAACTATAATACCTCTTTATATCAATGAAATAAATATTAAAAAAATTCAGAATATTTTTTTCTCAATTTTATTTCTAAAATGTAATTAATTTTTCTTTCTCTTTATCGTTATTTATTATGTGTTTATTGTTAAAAAAAACAATCGTCTGTAAGTTTAATTTTTTTTTTACATGTTTACTATTTAAAGACAACAGAAAAAATAGTTTGTACATTGCATATAGTTTTCGATCAGCTCCAGAATGTAAAAATTATTAAAAAAATTATGATATCTCTTTCTATCAATGTAAAAAAAACATTTCAAAAACTCAGAATATTTTTTCTCACTTTTATGTGTAATTAACTTTTCTTTCTCTTCATCACTATTTACATGCATTTATTGTTAAAAAACAATCGTCTGAATTTTCCTCTTTTTTTTTAATATTTAGTATTTAATGACAAAATAAAAAATAGTTTGTACATTATATAGGATTTTCGATCTGTACATTTTACATAAATAATTTACATTTTTCTTTTCATCGCTATTTATAAAGTGTTTATTATTAAAAAACAATCGTCTGAATTTTCCTCTTTTTTTTAATATTTAGTATTTAATGACAAAATAAAAAATAGTTTGTACATTATATAGGATTTTCGATCTGTACATTTTACATAAATAATTTACTTATTTCTTTTCATCGCTATTTATAAAGTGTTTATTATTAAAAAACAATCGTCTGTAATTTTCATTTTTTAAAAACTATTTACTGTTTAATAAGAAAAGAAAAAATAGTTTATACGTCGTATATGATTTTCGGTCTGCTACAGAAAGTAAAAATTATTAAAGAAGTTATACCATCTCTTTCTATTAAGGTAAAAGATGTAAGAAAATCAGAATAATTTTTTCTCAATTTCATTTGCAGAAAGTCATAAATTTTTTTCTTTATCCCTATTTACATGTGTTTATTTTTAAAAAAAATAATCTCCTGTAATTTTAATTTTTTTTAATATTAACTATTTACTGACAAACGAAAAAAATAGTTTGTACATCGTATATGGTTTTCGGTCTGCTACAGAAAGTAAAAATTATTATATCTCTTTCCATCAATGTAAAAGATACACAAAAAAATTAGAATATTTTTTTCTCAATCTTATTTTTTGAAAGTAAATAAATTTTCTTCTTTTCATTACTACTTATCATGTGCTTATTGTTAAAAGATATTTGTCTGTAATATTCATTTATTTAAATATTTGTATATTTAGTGACAAAAGAAAAAATATTTTATACATCGTATATGGTTTTCGATCTGCTACAGAAAGTAAAATTTATTAAAAAATAACCATAATATCTCTTTCCATCAATGAAAAAAATATTAAGATAATTCGAATATTTTTCTCTATTTCATTTGCAGAAAGTAATTAACTATTTCTTTCCCTTTATCACTCTTTACATGTGTTTAGTGTTAAGAAAATTATCGTCTGTAATCTTCATTTTTTTTAAATATTTACTTTTTAATGACAAATGAAAAAATAATGCACCTTAAAGTACAGAATCCTCCCCAAGAACTATCAAATTCAATAGCGAATAGGAATAAAATAAAATATAATAACTCTAAATTTTTATGAAGAAACAACTATTCAAATACCACAAAAAGCACTGCCTAATTCACACACAAAAGTCTGGTAAGTGATGGTTAAATGAACTTTTATTAAACATCAACTGATTTTTAGACACTAATATGAGAATATTGAAACAATAAACTGTTTATACTTTGAAAGCCAGACACTTCAAAATAAACTACAGAGCACATGACATGATATGGATCAATCGTTCTATTTAGCAACACATATTTTAGGCCACTTTTAAGACACACATAGACAAAATTACGTGAAAATCAGCGTTCATTTTAAATACGCAAGGAGCTCAAATGCATGTTTAGAAGCCCACATTTAGGCATAAGCAGTTCAAATGCATATTAATTTGCACGAGGAGATTAATCTGTTTTAAGTAATAACTTATATTACTAACATACGATGCCCAGTAGAAAAGAATTTAATCTTTTTGAAACACGAAATTCAGAGCAGAATATGGTGGAAATAACTCTATTTGCATCATACCCAGATTTTTGTGAACTGTTACTGTTTTCTCAGCGAAGTAAAACGGTAAATGCAACTATTAATTGTGACATGGCACAAAAACATTCATTTTTGACGAATCTATTTTCAATTCCATAATTGAACGGTTGAATGTCGGAAAATATAAGCGTTGTTGGCAAAAAAAGCAAATGTTTTTATTTTCATGTATCATTGATTTTATTATATGTAATGATTTCGGAAATATAAAATTTTAAAATCCGTATGCTAACCATGCATATTAAATGACAAACTAAATCAAATTTATGCTGATTTAAATATTTATTTCTTATTTGATGGAAGTTTCAGTAAGCTATTGACATTTACAAGTATTTATGAGCCTGATTGGCCGAGTGTCTAACGCTCTGGAGCTCAGTGCCCCAGGTTTCGGGTCTGTGCTGGCAGTGTCATAGGTTTCGATTGCCAGCGGTGCCATGGATGTTTGTAGTGGTTCGGAATCCACTTTAAACAGTAGGTCCCGGTCTAATAGGATCGTAGAGCGCTGTCTTGAGGTTTAGTCACTCTTCAGCTTTCAAGGTTTCTTGCCATATTACCCTTAGCCATGGACCAGTCGCTTATTATTATGATGCGGCGCGGTCTATTGAACCTTATGTAAGTTTTACTGCACCAGGGGGAATAGTAACAACAACAGTGTGATATGGCACAAAAAAACATTCACTTTTGGCGAATCTATCTCCAATTCTACAATTGAATGTGGCGATGTTGGAAAAAGTAAGCTTTGTTGGTGGAAAAAAAATAAAAAAAAATGAATGTTTTTATTTTCATTTATCATTGATTTTATTATAGGTCATGGTTTTGGAAATATAAATTTTTAAAATCTATATTTCTATATATTCTGTATTTCTTTGCAATGTGAGTCTAATATCAGTATTATTATATTATCTATGTTTACAGGTAACTTCCCAAAGCTTCTTCTTCCAATCTGTTAGCTTCAGAGGTTCATTCCATGACTTAGCCAGAGTGAATACCTCTTGGAGGTCGCCACCCATTCATGCATGGTACGCCGCTAAATATCCTGGTATGTCCATGCAGTGTTCCTGTCCTAGACCTGCTCAAACGGCTTTAGCTAGACTAAGGACTGGCCACATTAAGAGTTTGACCTTTAATGGAGACGAGAAGACATATGCCCTTTGTCATTGTTCGGCCATCGCGTCTCCCTCTCATCTCATCGATTGTATTGGTGCCTCTGTGAGGCAACTGTTGAATGAGGGGAGGACCGTTTACGATCAATTGATGCAGCATGAGCTACTGGACTTGGTTTAGGATTCTAAATCAAGGGGATAAGCAACAACAACAACAACAACATGTTTACAGGTAAGAATAATAGTAAACACAATAATAATAATAATAATAATAGAGTTTTTGCATATTTTTTTATCGTCCGATATTTTTTCTTCCTAGCGCGCATGCTGATAGGAATAGCTCAGTAGTGCAGTGTTACAGATATGCATGCGCAATAGGTACAATGTTTCCTATGAGCATGCGCGCCAGGAAGAAAAATATCGGACGATAAAAAAACGTTATGCAAAAACTCTCTATTATTATTTTTATTGTGTTTACTATTATTCTTACCTGTAAGCATAAATACTATAATAATAAGGATATTAAACGCACATTGCAAAGAAATATAGAACACTCAAAAGGAAATATAAAAAAATATATATACAAAAGAAATAAAAAAATGAAATCACTAAAAAATATTTATCTTACTAGTGCGATATTTGTTTCTGCACTCTTTCACTTAGCTTTTGCAAATCGATCTCCATTTGGGTATTTGCACATCGTAATGGGTGTTGCGTCCGTTATGTTTGAGCATGTTTTGTGTTGTGTCAATTTAATTTTATAAAAAAATGATTCGCATGTGTAAGTTGAATCAAAAGCGCTAACAATTTGAACTAAGAGTCTGCTATCAACAATCAACTGTGTATCTAGAGATAGTAACTGAGGTCACTTAAAGTGAAACATAGAACTCATAAGCAAAACAGGCAATATCTGCCCTATATTTTCAAGAATATTATTTTAAAATCATAGATTTTTTCTCATAATTTCGACAGTTTATTTTTGAACATATGAATGCGCACATAATGTATTTTTTTAATACATTGGTTTTCACTACCTCGGCCATTATAAAATAAATATATTTAGTAAAAGTGTGATCAATCTCACGGGCCGAGATAATATTTAAACCTGGCCACGGGTCGGCTACATTTGTTCTAAGTAGCTGTATCAGAACATTTTTGTGAACTGCCGATAACTTAAATCGGCCATTAAATTTTAAAGCGATTAAAAATAATACTCCACTGGAATTTGTTACCAAAATCTTTGTACAGTTTACCAAGTATGCCTTTGTTTACAACTCATAGAAAGCAAACGATTTTTATCTCTTGAAGAAACCGTAACCGTGTCTCCCTCTGAGAGGACCCAACCTCAAGGCCGCAGGTTTCTATTCACTATTTGTTTTGGCACGGTATCTTTCCAAGGCGTCTATTCCCTGAGCTGGAGGTGTCGAAAGTTTCATGTGCAGCAAGAAGAGATTCTTTTCTTAGATCGCCTTTTGGTGGAAACAATTTATTAAAAAGCTATTGATTTATGGATTTTCTTCACTATCTTATGTATGGTATGGAGCTTTTGTAATGAATACGGGTATTATTTGTGTATGTTGTGTATTTGGAAATGTTTATTGAGTTTTTAGCATTATCCAATAGTAATTATTTTATTTTTAAATACTTAAATTTCTTATATTTTATTAACATTTTTCCGCATAACTATTTTTCCGCATAACTTCCGCATATCTTATTCTGAAAAGTTTTTATTATTGCATTAATCTTTATATATATAATTCTTCTGTACATGATCTTCTGTACATGAGTGAGCTGCCTGATGGCCAATTGGTTAGAGCTCTGGCCTTTAGTACCACAGGCACCAGGTTCGAATCCTGGCGGTGACATGGATGCTTGGGAGTGGTTCGGTATCCACCTTAAACTGTAGGTCCGGGTCTGTTTAGCCCACGTATGAGCAAAATGACCTTAGAGCGACAAATAAAACCAAATCTGTACATGTATTTGTCACTGAGTTCCACCTAAACGGCTGGGCCGATTTTGATGAAATTTTGTGTGTGCGTTTGAGTGGGTCCCTGGAGGGTTTTGATTTACAATTGGTCTCGTAGGCAACGCTGCAATCGATATAATTATTCTCTACGTGTTTTTGTCACTGAACTTCTTCTAAGCGGCTTGACCGATTTTGATGAAATTTTGTGTGTGTGTTTGACAAAACATGGAGAATGTATTTATGCTCTCCTCTTTGTTGAAAGTCGCAACCAGAGGGTGCTGAAGTACATCAACTTCTATACCTTTCGACCAAAAACTATGAAAATGGGTAATAATATATATTGTAATATGGAAAATAGGTTCGCGCTATCCAATTTATTGTTACTTGCCACCAGAGGGTGCTGCAGCAGTTCATCTTGTATGCCATTCAGACGATATCCATGAAAATGAGTATGCACCTATATTGGAACAGGGAGAATATATTCGTGATATTTAATTTTCTACAATGCATTTTTTTCGGCAAGATAACGTATGCCGGTTTCTGCTAGTATTTTATTTAATATGTCTTTAATAAATAAACAGTTTAATGGATTTTTAAGGCAAAATAAGCCTTTTGACATGATCTACAGTGACATAACAAATGTGGTATTACTTATGGATTTTAGCATAAGTCTAATAATTGAAAAACTTCTATTTGATAAAGAGTTTTTTTTTTTTCTGTTATAAATAAAGTTTCGTTGCTAGAAATCAGCAATTGAAAACACCTCAAAAGTGGAAAAGTGGAAAAAAAGATTTATTCCTGATTGCATTAAAATGAATATGAATGTTCGAAAAAGTTTTAAAGCAAAATCGGCAAGCGCATGCGTAGTATGAAATATTTGTTTACTGTTAATAAGTGAGTAAAATCAGATTTATATGAAGTAATTGAATTTCAGACAAAGAAAATGTTTTTATGCGAGACAATATCATGGAAATTGTTTGAACTGAATTATTTCAAACTTTATTATTAGAAAATTATTGCTTACTTCTTGTATTTTATTTCTCATTTAGGAATTCCTATTTATATTATTCAATTTCAAAATGATTTTTCCAGTGTTTAGGAAAGGAAAAATTTACTTACAGTTGCATGCAGCAAAGCTACACAGATTGCTTAGTTATCCCAAGTTTTTTAAGATAGATTAACACAGATTTCTTAACAGCTGCAAGACATCTGCGTTAAAAAATGTGGGTTAACTAAGCAACAATATTAATAGTTTTATTTCAATAGTCAATCTTAATAGTTTTATTTTCTTTAATAGTCCATCTCAATAGTTTTATTTATTTTTTCAATAGTCAATCTCCATAGCTTTATTTTTCAAATAGTCATTCTCCATAGTTTTATTTTTTTTCAATAGTCAAACTTAATAATTTAATTTTTTTTTTTTCAATATTCTATCTCGATATTTTTTTTCAATAGTCAGTATCATTGGGTTTTTTTTCAGTATTCAATATCAATAGTTTTATTTTTTTTCCAATAATCAATCTCAATGGTTCAATATCAATAATTTTATTTCAATAATGTGTAGCAATAGTTTTGTTTCTGAAACCAACCCTATTTCGTTTCCTAGTCGATTTATAAAACTAATATAACAAATATTTGAAATATCTTTTACTAAATGGGGACTTTTTTTATTGATTCTGTGACTACGGCATCTGAGATATTACAAAATTTTAATATTAGTTTTTTAATCAGAAAAAAAGAACTGCCAGAAGCTGCAGACCACTCTGCCGTTACAAGAACGTTGCCCAGTGTGCACCAACGAGGAGGTGGGTCTACGTTGCATCCAACTTCAAATGAGATCCTCGCCACTATCCCTCCATTCTATAAAACTTTATATCAAACAAATAATGACTAAAAACCACAAGTTACAAATTCATGATGAGATTAAGTCAAAGCGTTGGAGAGCTGAAGATCTTTTAGCAATACCCAGCAATCCGCGACGGCATGCTGTCGCCCAGTTCCGACTTCTGACTGGCCACAACTGTCTAGCAGAACATCTCCATCGCATTAAAATCTTTTCGAATCCTGGCTGCCCCCTATGTGGTTAACAGACCCAATGAATAGAGACCACCTCCAATGATGTGCGGTACTTGACGGCGACTCGGAGACAGCGCTTTACTGGCGTGCAAGAGAACTCTTAAGGCAAGGATTTCTGTCATCTCT
The DNA here is from genome assembly GCA_021605075.1 of Caerostris darwini. NCBI lineage: Eukaryota > Metazoa > Arthropoda > Arachnida > Araneae > Araneidae > Caerostris > Caerostris darwini. The sequence goes on along the minus strand of BPLQ01006665.1, from coordinate 131,398 downwards.
GCATTTTTTTGGACGTTTTTTTTTTTTTTCGTATTTTTTTCCCCTCGTTATTTTTGTTATTATTACTATTTTTATTCTTCTTGTACTTGCCTTGCCATTGGAAATAAAAAAAAAGTTTTTTAATCAGTGTAAATATTCTGAAATGCATTTTAAAGAAAATGTTCTTATATAAGGCCTATGCAGCTTGTGTATAGCACATTTGGCTTATGAGTTAAAACAAACGAAGCTGAATCTGTAGACCGGCATGTCCTTCTTATGGGACAAAGGAATGCAAACTCTCTTCCTCTCCGGAGGCGTTTGTTCCAGATTTTGGAAGCACAGTGTCGTTTCAGAATAGCAGGGCGTCCATTTGTACCTTGGATAACCCTAAATTCTTACATATCTTCCATTACATTAATGCATGGCTTCGGATAAAAATTCTCGAAGTCCAATAATATTTTTCACACAAATTTTATGAATTACGCATAGAAGCTTGGCATTTGTTTGGCATAAATTTTAATATACGGACACCAGTTTACATACAAGCAGTGTGAATTCCCATTTTATATGTTTTCAGCAAATCTACAGCATTGATTTGGTACCACAGTCTTCGGATTCAATTCCTGGAAGTGACACGAATGTTTGTGAGTGTTTCGGAATGCACTTTAAAGTGTAGGTCTAATTAGCCCAAAGTCTGCAAAAAAAAATGATCTTAGAGCGACAAACCAAACCAATCAACATTAATTTTTATACTAATCTTCCGTTACTTCGTTGCATTTTATTTCAAATCCCTTTTTGGGTCAATTAGTTAGTATTACATTTTTGCCTTGTTCAATTTTTCAATCAAAATACCAAAGGCTTTGCAGATTTTATGAAAAGGAATTGTAATTTTTAATGATATTTGGAACTTTATGTCGGCCATCTAAATATCAATTTGGACCTGAAAGGCCGAGTGTCTAGAGCTCTGGTTCTCGGTGCCACAGGTTGCGGATTCGAGTCTCGTCTGTGCCAAGGATGTTTGTAGTGGTTCGGAATCCCCTTTCAGCCGTAGGTCCTGATCTCATATGACTGTAAGAGCGTCATGGAGCCTAGTCAGATTTCTACCTACCGGTGCTCTATCACAATCGAAGCTGCCTCCCTTTCCCTCCATCCATGAGTAGATTACTCATGGGATGTTCGTCCCACACTGCAGGGCATTGAGGATTAGTCACACAAACAATAAAAATCAATTTAAATCATTAATTTGTAAATTTTTTAGAAGTTTTCTCAAATAGTGTATTTCTCAAATTTAACCTTGACCAAATATTGTATACATATATATAGCTGATCTTCATTTGGGCTATTTTGTTTGAAGAAATGTACATTTATTTATTCATATATTTACACAGAATAGTAAAGAAATAAGGAACCAGATGACCAATTGACTAGTGCTCTGGCTCACGGTGCCACCGGGTTCGAGTCCCGGCGGTGCCGTGGATGCTTGTAATGGCTCGGAATCCACTTTAAACTGTAGAACTTTGTTCTACTATGGGCCTGAATGACCGAGTGGCTAGCGCTCTGGCGCTCGGTGCGACAGGTTTCGGGTTCAAGCCCCGGCGGTGCCATGGATGTTTGTAATGGCTCAGAATCCGCTTTAAACTGTAGGTCTCGGTCTAATATGACCGTAGAGCGTTGCGGGGGCATTGTTACTCCGCGTCCGTGGCTTATCTTCAAGTTACACGCACCCCCTGGGTAATGCGAAGTGAGTACGTCTGTGCAGCGCTTGCCTTAAGGCATTCAAGACGAAGTTGTCTAGGTATTTGCCAGCTGCATTAGAAAGAAAAAGAAAAAAAACTTTGTCTAATATGAATGTTGGGCGTAGGGCTGACACCCCTACCCAGTAAAAAGAAAACATCTCGGGCTTCCGAATCTGCCAGTAGGCTGCTGTTGAAGATGTAATGTAATAAAAAGATCTCTATTTGGATGGAATAAAATGTTAAGACCAACATCTGACCTTTTGGTGTTAGAGTTGGCTCTGATTCGTCAACTGTCTCCTCCTCCTCATATATTCTCAGAAATATAATTATATATTAGTGTTAATATAAATATATTTATTAAACAGAAATATATGTGCTGACCCACAAATTTTACATCACCAAAAATGAAGAAACCATAAAGTATACTTGATAAATTTGCATTTTAAAATACAAAAATTAACATAACATAAATAATTATATTTCCCTTAATACATTAAAAATATTAAAAATTATCTTACTTATAGAATAAAAATGACACATATTTTTAAAAAATTAAATTTATATTTATTTAGAGTAACCAAACAAACATTTTTTTTTTAATTGTTGTATGACAAGTCATTTTTCCCTTCTCTCATAAATATTCACCAATCTAGCATCCCATAAGTTAAGCTACAAAATCCTGAAAAGATGTCTGAAAATGAATTCCAAATGGATTAAAATTATTTCTCATCTTTAATCTAGATATTTCTGATCGTAAATTACATGTCTAGCATCATAATTCAGGAGCATTAGGATACAATCTAATACGATATAAATCTAATATAAATTACATCTTCAGGGGCACATCTCCTTTTGATGTATCACATCATCTAGGGAGATCCAGTGATCTTTGGCTTCTTTTTTTTTTTTCTTCTCTTCATTTCTTTTCATGGGGCCTGAATGGCCGAGTGGCTAGCGCTCTGACGCTCGGTACCACAGGTTTCGGGTTCGAGTCCCGGCGGTGCCTTGGTTGTTTGTAGTGGTTCGGAATCCACTTTAAACCGTAGGCCCCGGTCTAACAGGATCGTAGAGCGTTGCGGGGGCATTGTTACTCCGCGTCCGTAGCTTATCTTCGAGTTACACGCTCCCCCTGGGTAATGCAAAGTGAGTACGTCTGTGCAGCACTTGCTTTAAGGCATCCAAGACGTCCATGTCTGTGTTTGCGAGCTGCATTAGAAAGAAAAAAAATTTTCTTTTCATAGTCGAAAATAGAGACTGCATCATTTTGGTAATAGTTTCGTCTCATTATCTTCATGCAATTTTCGTATTTGTATGTTTTTGTTACCCTTACTAAAATAACGTTATTTATCTGTGTCTTCATGTATGCTATCTATTACTACATTATTTTGCTTTTCATGTACATAATGCGTTTAGTTATACTGATATATGATTCTTATTATTGATTAACTCTTCTTATTTGTTTTTATTAACTAAACATGTTAGTATTCTAACCCTGTGCATGGCGACCCATGCCCGAGGAAAAGGCGATCCTTGTGATTAAGTAAATTCAGAATTGTGACTCTTGTGTAGGCAATACTTCCCTTTGACCACTACTTCTGGTAGACGGGTGATACATCTGCATTTCTGGGAGTATCAATCGACTAGCAATTACCAGAACTTTGGGCTTGGAATTATTTTGGATTCAAAATGTGAGTTGCTACTTGTGCCTCTCCCTAAGAATGGCAACTCCTTCAAGAGTGGGCTATATAAGTGTGACTATATAAAACTTGTTCAGCACTTTACTGAGCAAGCCATTTCTCTTAATCATTTACCTCCAAAGGAACCATCTAGATAGAGGTATATGGAGGCTAACGCTGCCAAAATGCCTCAATAATGTCAAACCGTCTGTTTAATAAACAAGCATTAAAGCAGAAATCTGCTTTCCCTCATTGGGCTCCATGGTAGGCCTGATTTGGAACCGGAGTTCTCTTATTCCATGTATTCTCTCATCTCAAAAAAATTACAGTCCGGCAAAGTCTGAATTCTTTATTACTAGACTGGATTTTGAATATTTCCTATTATAACATTTTTGTAAAAGAATCGTACCATAAGAAAGTTGATTGGCTATCGACATTTTGCAGATTCCTGATTGCTTCCGCTTATTAAAATCCACAGAGGCTTTCATATTATGTGTTTGGACTACAAGCAGGAAAACTATTTTAAATCTGTTAACCTGCTAATTGAAACTCAGACTAAAGCATTTTTACCAACGGATAAATTACTTGACATTGACAAAAACGTTGGAATTCATGAAATTCCGAATTCTTGTAGATGCGCTATATCCGATTCTAAATTCTTATAAAAGTATTGCATCCTAACTCGATTTACTGAATGCCACACAGGAAGAAAAATTATTTCACCAAGAGTTTGGCTGTATCGGTAGAATTGTAATAAAAAATAAGCATAAATAATTAGAACAAAACGTTTAATATTAAAAATTTTTGGCTCAGTTCTTCCAAAATCTACTAAAATCGGTTATCTCAATTACCGTATAAGGTCATATATTCTCAATCTTATAACATGTATTAATTTCAGTTATATGGACATTCAAAAGAAAAAAAAAGAACAAAATCATATACAGAATCCATAGCATGTTGTCACTTAGAAATGCTAGTTAGAAATTGAACAAGGTATTGCAACATTTTTGTGATTGTTTTCAAATAGTCCTCCAACACATTCGATTTTGAGGTCATAGGTCACTACAATGACAAATTCTGCACTTATACTGCAGTCGTATTTTGACACCTCAGTTTTGATCGAATTCTCCCATGGATGACGTCACCCTCAAATCCAATGGAGGTGCTTTTCAATCCATGGATTCCCTTTTCTATTGCGTAGCCATCGAGACTTTCAGTGCTGAATGAATTGTCCGGTTTAGAACCTACCTTTCTGATTTGACTTTGAGATTTAAAGCTACCCTCCTAGTTTGGAAGCTCGATGCTCATTCCACCAGGCGATATGACAGGTAGCAAATAAATTTTCTTCTAAAAATATGTCCTAACAAATCCTAATGAAATAATTCATCATCATCATCATTGGAGCAACTCATGGTGGGCCAAGGCCGTCTGCTCGCTAGCAGATTTCTAAATAGTCGATGGTTTCTTTTTACAGGATAGGGTTGTCAACACTACGCCCAATGCTATACAGTCAAATATGACTGGGATCTACAATTTAAAGTGATTTCCGAACCACTACAAACATGATGATGTTGGAATTTCAAAAGGATCGGTCCATTCCATTTTGGGCCTCAAACCCGTCAAATCTCGATTTGTACCGAAAACACTGAATGAACCAGCTCACACTGAATTGATTCTTCGAGACTTTTTCGCCAAATAGGAAACCCATATCGTTCTACAACCACCGTATTCACACCGTGCGACTTCTGGCTATTCTCTAAACTCAAACGACTACTCCAGGAATGCCATTTTGAGTCGGATCGAAGAGATTCAACTTGAAACGCTTTGAATGCCATTCCTACGGGTGACTTTTTATCATGCATTGAGGATAGGAAAAAAAGTTGGCATAAATGCATTGTGTCCGGAGGGGATTACTTTGAAGGGATGATATAATAAAGAGTTTTTGAAAAAAATAAATAATTAGTTTTACTTTTTTGGGCACAGTGGTAAAATTCACGGCATAACCACCAAAATCGAATGCCAGAATTTCACTTAAACCACCGCTGGGAATAAACGGAACACATTGTCTTTGTAGTTTCGGTTTTACGCACAGCGATATTAGAGAGTTTTTGCATACCGTACGTTAGTTACCGTAAGACGTCCGTTAGCTTCTCCCTAGTGCGCATGCTCATAGGAAACTGAGCATGCGCGCTAGGGAGAAAAAGCTAACGGACGTCCTACGGTAACTAACTTACGGTATGCAAAAACTCTCTATTATTTAATCAGCAGCTGCTCAACACCAACACCTGAAAGCCGAATCATTTACTACAAAGCAGCTGAAAAGTGAACCCAAAACTTCCGCGAACAGCAGTAAGCCGCGGAAACTGCGCGGATGATGAATTCGGCTGTCAGCTCTACCGCCCTCTCTGCACTTGCAGTCTTTTCATTCCTCGCGACTTGTTGCGGCCGCCATCTTGCAATTCCGCCCTTTGGATTTCCGCCGACGGGTTGCTGTTGGGGAAATGAGCGGCGCCCACTGAAAGAACGGGTGCGCATTAGTCTGCAGAATTTCATAAAGGATGAAGGACGCACCTGGTGGTTTTGTGAAGTTGGAAAGAGTTATTCGAGGATGACATGCATTTTCAATTATTCTTTCGGCGAAAGGAACAACTGAGACTAAAGTAAAATGCAGAATCAATGCTTGTTCAGCCTTTCATTATCTGAATTATCATGTGATTATTGTTCTGGAGTTTTTTAATTTCAAGGTGTTATTTTATTCAATTATACATTGAGACATATAAGGGTTATTATTAAAATTATTACATTACATACAATTACCCTTGATTTATTAATCAACCCTTATCTTATTTATTAATTCTTGATTTTATTTAATTATACGAGAAATGTAAGGGTTTACAATTATCCTTGATTTTTAAATTATTCAGACTTTTCAGGGTTGTAAACTTCCCGCGATTTCATTTTCTACATTGGGAAATTTAAGGGTTTAAAAATATCCTTGATTTTATTTACTTATATATTGAAAAATTTAAGGGTTTAACAATTATCTTTGATTTTATTTAATTATGCGTTGAGAACTTTAAATGTAAGATGGAAATTGCAATGTATGGAAATTTTTTTAACATTGATAATCACACAGTTACTAGAGCTCCTAGTAGCCAACCATGAAAGCTACCGTTCGGAAAAATTCTTGGCGCATTATTGCTGCTTGAAAACATTTTATGTGAAGAAGGAAGGTGGAAAAAACTTCAGAAAGATTCATCATCATCATCATCATCAGTTGCTCAACTGACCCGTGGTGGACCAAGACCGTCTGCCTGCTGGCAAGATTTCCAGGCAGGAGATGTTTTCTTTTTATGGGATAGGGTTGTCAGCCCTACGCCTGAGGTCTACTGTCTTATTTGACCAGGACCTACGCCTAAAGTGATTTCCGAATCTCTACAAACATCCACGGGACAGCCGGGACTCGAACCTGAAACCTGTGGCACCGAGCGCCAGACCACAAAGATTAGTTGTCTGTAATAAAATCTATCCTAGAATGGGAAAAAAAGAGCAACTATATAATAACTGGACACCTTTATATGAAATAAAAAAGGCGCCCTAATGCTCACTGGCCCACCTTTTGAGAAGCACTAATTTAGACAGTTCAGTGCTGTAATTTTTATTGTCCTGAATTCCTATGCTGTTCCGCTTCAATAAAACAGTTCTCGAAATAATTCAAGGAATAAAGAAATAAAAGAAATTGCGATTACAACTGATATGTCACGCTTTCTAATTATACTAATTATCACAAAGTGTACAAATTATTATAATTAAAAGGTGATGTTAAAAATGCCAGAGAAACATTTTTATAATTACATAACGTAATTTCTTTATAAGCTTACTTAAGTGAAAGCAACTGAGATTCCTTATTGTATGGAAACGGCAGGTTTCCTGAAAAACTGCATTTTATGCTCACACACACAAAATTCTTTCTAATAAGGTTCTCGTAAACTTATTTTTTGCAAAGGAAGCCTTTTTTGAATAATTATCCATTAGTTTCCACTGAAGGTAAACATTTTTTCGAACGTTTCGTTTTTCTACCTTGCATCATTTCTTGTCAAGCAATTTTTTTAATCGTTTTAGTAATCTTAATTAATTATATCGTATTGTTTTCGCTGTTTTCTTCGTTCATTTTCTTCTGTTTAAGCGCTAAGTTACAGGTGATATAAATATGAATGTTTTCTACAGCATCACAAAGAAAAACAAATTTAAATGCACTGTGTATGTTATTATTTACCGCTTGCATTTACTTTGTTAATTTTACAAAATGATTTAAAGCGAAGATTTTTTAGTAATAATGGCAGCGATACATCGTATAGTTATCTCGAAAATCAGAGGATTGCAATTCTTATTTGAGAATGCAATCCGAGTGGCAGAATTTATAATGAGATTTTCTTAATAAAAATTAATAAAAGCACTTGCTTTTGACTGAGGATTTCAGTCTGAAAGCATATGTAAAAATTAAGCGTATGCGTACATTTTTTTTTAAATGCACGCTATCTTCTATCATCATTAACCCCTTAATGAATTACCTCGATCATAATTGTAACTCGGACTACTACTATGCCCGTAAAGTAAAACCAATTTTCAATTTGAATTTCCCAGACATATGGAATTTTCATTTTTTTTTCTTTTTAAGGTTGTTGGTACTCTCCTTAACATCTGTGGGAAATTTCACGTCGATATATTCATTAGTGTTTGAATGACGCTTGACTTTGTGAGACGCTAAAACTGATTCCGGCGATTTTTGAAATGTCTGAATGAATTGAGCGAATAAGTTGCGTTAAATTTTGTTTGCGGAAACGTATAGAATGTTGCAGGAGGCATTCGGTGAGCATCCCTATATCGGAAAGAAATGTTTACAAGTGGTATAAACAGTTCAAAGAAGGCAGAGAACGCGTTGAAGACGAAGAGCCCTCTGGCCGACCATCAGCCTCAACCTCAACCTCAACCGATGGAGCTGCCGTCCAAAAAATTAAAGATTTGGTGCTTGCAAACCGTCGATTTACAATAAGAGTCCTTGCTTATGGTGTTGGAATTTCAAAAGGATCGGTCAATTCCATTTTAAAAGGTATTTCGGTCCTCAAACTCGTCAAGTCTCGATTGATACCGAAAACACTTAATTGTTTGGAAAAACATCGTCGCTCTGAAGTATGTCAAACAATGCTTTGTGACTCTCAGGACAAGTTGAAATGCATCATAACTGGAGATGAGACTTGGATTTAGGCTTTCGACCCGGCAATGATCGATCAATTGAGCGAATATCGTGACAACGGTGAAACAAGACCGAAAGGAGCATCCAAAGTCGCTCAAAAATCAAGGTCATGTTGACTGTTTTCTTCGATTACCGTGGTGTGGAGTATTATAAATTCCTTCCACCGAGTCAAACTGACAACAAGGAATATTATTTGAGTGTTATGCGTCGTTTGCGTGAAGCTATTCACAAAAAGAGGCCCCATTTATGGAAAGACAACTCTTGGTTTTTGCATCATGATAATGCGCCAGCTCACACTGCATTGATTCTTCGTTACTTTTTCGCCAGAAAATGAAACTCATATCGTCCCACAATCACCGTATTCACACCGTGCGACTTATCATTTTAGCATCGACGTTAGCATTTGTGTATCAGCTAAGCGTTAATAGTAATTTATCACATTTCAGTTATATATTAGATATCATATATTCTTGACATATATTATTCAATATTTTAACTAAATATAATTAATATATCTGGTATTATTTTTATCCAATATTAACTATTAATTCAAATAATCCAACAACACTGACAGTCGAAATAGTACTTTACGCTATTTTCTTATTTCTAACTGTAAACCGTGAATACCGTTATCAGTGCAACCAAACCATAAGATTTGCATTTTTCTTGTTGAGAGATTTTGTAGTGAATAATTTATCATCACATTTTTCTTCCTTTTATTAATGATAGCAATTATAAATATAAAAAAATTAAATGTCCACATATGTGACCAAGTGCATCCAATTCTTATGTCTTCTAACTTATGGCGAAAATTCTCTGTTAACATAACGAAGCTGCTAACTGAGTAATTTATGAAACGAATAGCATTCCATGAAACTACAAAAAAAAAAATTGAAATACCCGTACCATCATTCATTTGTCAGCACCCAATTTATTAAATAAATATCCTTCAAAATAGACATGCAAATGCAAATGAGAGGATGTCTGGTTTTAAAAGAAAAATGGCGTCAATAACACATTGCACATCGCAGAGTGACAGCAACAAGAAGAAAAAATTCACTTTAAAAAGAAATGGTAATTACGCTACTCGGAGTTAATTAACTTTTGGCATTTAATTGGTGCTTTCCCACCCATCGCATTTTTGCGTCCGACTCCCAAGCAGCCAATCGCAGTGACTCAAGCAAACGATCCCTTTTCGTAATCGGTTTTCGGGAGTAATCGTTTCATCTTAATCGGATTAAAGTTTTTGGAAGATGCGTTTTTGTGGCACCCGTTAATAGAAGCCGTCATTTGATAGAGAGAGACTCAATTTCTTATTTTCCTCAGAGAGATAGACGTGCTGTATTGAGGAAGGATGTTTTAGTGAAGAAGGGAAGTTCATGCCCATGTGCATAAATAATGGAGAGAGAAAATCTAAGTGCACATTATGATGGCGAGAAAATTGCCCTTTTATGCTGGAAATCTATATTTAATGACAGATCGTACGGAAGTGGTAATGGATTTATAGGAAATGTATTGCCCAGTATGTTTTGAACAAAATATAAACAAGCCAGTTACCTTAAAACACCAGCAGACTTCATAAATTTCTTGGTAAGTCATCGGAGCTGGAATGATTTTTATTTGGAGCAATTTTTGTTTATGTTTTGTAACTGAATGTTCAATTCCGAAGTGGAATATTTAAATTTTGATATATACAGACAGTATAATCTAAATCTAAATTCTTGATTGCGCACTGTAGTTCTCTGTCTAATTAGCCCAAAGTGTGCACAAAATGACCATAGAGCTACAAACCAAACAAACAATCTGTTTTGCACATGAATTTTCAGTGTTCTCTTTTCCTTTTCATCGTCATCAGTGGGTAACAGCTCCATAGTGGTCAAAGTCCGTCTATATATTGGCAGATTTCTGGACAGGATATACTTTGTTTTTACTGTGTAGGATTGTCAGCCTTACGCCCAACGGTCTACAGTCATATTAGACCGAGACCTACAGTTCAAGTGGATTGCGAACCACTATAAGCATCCATGGGGCCGCCGGGACTCGAACTGCAACCTGCGGCACCGTGCGAAAGAGGGCAATGAAGATTAGTCACAACAAATAAGTTTCAACACGTTTTATATTACACAATGCCTTAATCCTCTTCAAGGACGATTTTTATATAGTGAGAAAAAAATTACCTAATTTTTTAATATAGGGATTCAAAAAAGAAATAAAATAACTAAATAATAAAAATGCACCAAAAAAAAAACCCAATAACGTTCACATTTGTTTCAGCGAAGCATTAATAGTAATTTATTACATTTTAGTTATATATTAGATTTTATATATTCCTGTCAAATATTATTCAAAATTATAACTTAATATATTTAACACATCTGGTGTTATTTTTATCAAATATTAATGATTTCTTCAAATAATCCAAGTCGTGATACTATTTTACGCTATTTCATACATTTTTTTCTCGGAACACCTAAATACCGTTATAAGTGCAGCCGAACATTAAGATTTGCATATTTCTTTTTGAGAGATTCCCTAGTGAATAAATTATGATCAGATTTTTATTCCGTTTATTAATGATAGAAATTATAATTATAAAAAATTAAATGTCCACATATGTGACCAAGGACATCAAATTCCTACGTCTTCTAACTAACTGCCAAAATTCTGTTAACATAATGAAGCTGCTAACTGAATAATTTATGAAACGAATATCATGCCATGAAATTATAAAAAAAAAAATTTGAAATACCCGTACCATCATTAAATTGTCAGCACCAAATTTATTAAATAAATATCCTTCACGATAGACATGCAAATGCAAATGAGAGGAAGTCTTGTTTTTAAAAGAAAATGGCGTAAATTACACATTACACATCGAAGAGTGACAGCAACAAGAAAAAAAAATGTTGCTTTAAAAGAAAAAGGTAATTACGCTACTAGGAGTTAATTAACTTTTGACATTTAATTGGTGGTTTCTCCCCAATCGCATTTTTGCGTTTGACTCCCAAGTAGCCAATCGCAGTGCCTTAAGCAAACGATCCCTTTTCGTAATCGGTGTTTGGAAGTTATCGTTTCATCTTAATCGGATTAAAGTTTTTGGAAGATGCGTTTTTGTGGCACCCGTTAATAGAAGCCGTAATTTGATAGAGAGAGAGATAGTCGTACATTATTGAGGAAGGATGTTTTAAGGTGAGAGGGAAGTTGATGCCCATGTACATAAATAATGGTGAGAGAAAACTTGAGTGCACATTAAGATGGCGGGAAAATTGCCCTTTTTGCTGGAGATCTATTTTGAAAGACAGATCTTACCGAAGTGGTAATGGATTTAGGAAATGTATTGACCAGTATGTTTTGAACAAAATATAAACAAGTCAGTCAACTCAAAACACCAGCAGACTTCATAAATTTCCTGATAGGTCATCGGACCTGGAAGGAATTTTTTAAAAGAATTTCCAATTATTTTTTGTTACCGAATGCCAAATTCAGAAGATAAATATATTTAAATTTCGAAGAAATATACACATAGTATAATATAAATCTAAATTTTTGATTGCGCATGAATTTTCAGTGTTCAGATTTTAACCTCTGAATTTGCTTATTAATTTTTCATCTAATTATTGCAATGCTTGTTGCTATTGTTACCTATGGCTTTATTGCACTTATTGGCTTTCGTTTGTCGCTCTACGGTCATTTTTTTTTTTTTGCTCACTTTAGGTTGATTGGAACGGGATCTACAGTTTAACGTGGATTCCGAACCACTCGCAAACATCCATGCCACTGCCAGGATTCGAATCTGAAAACTGTGGTACCATAGGCCAGTGAGCTAGCCAGGCCGTATTTAATGTTGATAATATTTTAAAAAGCAAAAAATCACAACGTCCACATTTGTAACCCTTGACCGTTAATATAGTAGCGATTTATAAGTGAAAAGATTTATACATTCCAGGAATTTATTTTTAAAACTAAATATATTTATTATATCTGGTTTTGTTTTAAAAAATATTAGTCATTTTATTAAATAATCCAGCAACACTGATTGTCGAAATGCTACTTTACGCTAATTTCACATTCCTAGCTGTATACCGTAAATACCGTTATCAGTGCAGCCAAACCAAAGAATTTGCATTTTTCTTGATGAGATATTCTGTAGTGAATAATTTATGAACATATTTTTATTCTTTTTATTAACGACAGGAATTATAATTATACAAAAAATTAAATGTCCACATATGTGACCGGGCGCTTCAAATTCTTATGCCTTCTAACTCATGGCGAAAATTCTCTGTTAACATAACGGAGCTGCTAACTGAATAATTTATGAAACGAATATCATGTCATGAAACTATAAAAAAAAACTGAAATACCCGTACCATCCTTAACTTGTCAGCACTCAATTTATTAAATAAATATCCTTCAAGTTAGACATGCAAATGCAAATGAGAGGAAGTCTGTGTTTTTAAAAGAAAAATGCGCGTAAATAACACATTGCACAACGGAGAGGGACAGCAACAAGAAAAAAAAGAAAATTCGCTTTTAAAAGAAAAAGGGTCATTACGCTACTCAGAGTTAATTAACTTTTGACATTTAACTGGTGATTTCCCACCCATCGCATTTTTGCGTCTGACTCCCAAGTAGCCAATCGCAGTGACTCAAGCAAACGATCCCTTTTCGTAATCGGTGTTCGGGAGTCATCGTTTCATCTTAATCGCATTAAAGTTTTTAGGAGATGCATTTTGTGGCACCCGTTAAGAGAAGCCGTCATTTGATAGAGACTTCATTTCTTACCTTCCTTGGAGAAATAGACGTGCATTATTGAGAAAGGATGTTTTAGGGATAACGGGAATGCCCATGTACTGCATAAGTAATGGAGAGAGAGAAAACATTGCGAGAAAATTGCCCTTTTATGCTGGAGATCTATTTTTAATGACAGATCGTACCGTAGTGGTAATGGATTTAGGAAATGTATTGCCCAGTATGTTTTGAACAAAAATTAAACAACCCAGTTATCTCAGAACAACAGCAGACTTCATAAATTTCTTGGTAGGTCATCGGAGCTGGAATGATTTTTTTTTGGAACAACATTTTGTAACTGAATGTTAAATTCCGAAGTGGAATATTTAAATTTTGATATATACAGACAGTATAATGTAAACCTAAATTCTTGATTGCGCACTGTAGGTCTCGGTGTAATTAGCCCAAAGTGTGCCCAAAATGACCGCAGAGCTACAAACCAAACAAACAATCTGTGTTGCACATGAATTTTCAGTGTTCTCTTTTACTGTTCATCATCAGCAGTGGCGCAACAGCCTCGTAGTGGTCCAAGGCCCTGTGTCTATTGACAGAAATTTGAACAAATGTTTTGTTTTTACGGGATGGGTTCCCAACGCTCTACAGTCACTTAATAGAAGCCGTCATTTGATAGAGAGAGAGAGAGACTTAATTTCTAACCTTTCCGAGAGAAATAGACGTGCATTATTGAGGAGGGATGTTTTAGTGAAGACTATGTACTACATAAATAATGGAGATAGAAAACTTAAGTGCACTTTAACATGGCGGGAAAATTGCCCTTTTAGGCTGGAGATCTATTTTTAATGACAGATCTTACCGAAGTGGTAATGGATTTAGGAAATGTATTGCCCGGCATGTATTGAGCAGAAAATAAATAAGCCAGTTACATCAAAACATCAGCAGACTTTATAAATTTCTTGGTAAATCCTCGGACCTGGAATGCTTTTTTTTGGGGGGGGGGAGAATTCTATTGATTTTTTTGCAACCGGATGCCAAATTTAGAAGTGGAATATCTAAATTTCGACAAAATATACATACAGTGGATGGAAGTCTAAATTCTTGATGGCACATGAATTTTCAGTGTACATATTTTAAACTCTAATTTTGTTGATTTATCTTTCATTTGAGGATTATTGCAATGCTTGTAATACCTTAATATCAGGATGTAAGTATCAAATTTGGGTCCTGATGGCCGAGTACTAGACTTTAAGAAGAGGACCACTTTCAGTTTCATTGGGAACACTTTCATTTTTATTCACAAGCATTATATACAGAACTTTATTTATAAAAAATGAAAATTAAGGATATAAATTAGATATACTAGTGCAGTTTACTCCCTGTTCGGATATTTTCAGAGTTCTCGATTGTATGACGAATCTAAACACCTGGTCTGCGGCAGACCATGGCGTGATTCACGAATCCACAATGGGCTTACTCTGAAAACAGGCGAAAAACTCCGGCCTATTCAATCATTTCAGAGAAAAGAAAAGAAAAAAAAACTCTTCTGGTCGACTCGTCGTTATCTCTTCTTCACCAAAAAAATAGCTCTTTTTAAGACAATCCGTCAAGAAGGGAGTGGTCAGCTTCCCTCACTTCTCTTTATTGTAGACTTTTCTCAACTCGTGATCTATCCCCCATCACGATGGAACAACTAATATTATATCATATTCAATCTGTAGTTTTTCGACCTGTGATAACATTATCATTACATGATAACCTCATTATACATGAGATTATCATATGATGATAATGATATGATACATCATGATACTCAATATCTGCTATTAAAATCGTGTGACAGGTTGTTCTTAGTACAAAACACTAATTGAATGTTATATAAAACTACCCAAAAATAAAGCTCATCTGCTGTCAAATTTGGGTGGTGGGTTGTTATTTTATATTTGTCAAATAACATGCATTCCTCTCTCCTGGGAAGGAAATGCCAAAATTCTTCTCGTGAGAAAAAAATGCTACCAGTGACACAGATTTCGGGTTACCGTCGCGGCGGAGCCATGGATGTTAATAGTGATTCGGAATCCCCTTTAAACCCTTGTTCCCGGTCTAATATTGTGGCTCGCGTAGAACTTACAACCCTACCCCGTATAAAAAAAAAAGAATCTCATGTTTCGGAATCTGCCAATAGGCAAATGACCTTCGCCTATCATGGGGTTGTTGCACCATTGAAGAATTACAGATTTCAAGGTTCCAGAGACTAAATGCATTGTATTTTAAATCTTTGATTTGTATTGTGGTGTCAATTATAATGTTTTCTTTAAACAGCAAACATTTGACCTGAGGTAACTCGCTGCTGATGCAGTAAATGTTATTCAATATAACAAGTGGGCTGAAAGGTTCGTAGGCTGACACATAGATGGTGCTACTAGTATTAAATCCATATAATTTTTAGTTAGTAACAATTTTCAAAAGACACGTGTATACATTTGACAGCTATTTCACTATTAGTATGTGAGTTATAGCATTTTTAGTGAAGCAACTTTTGTTAGTTTGAAAAAATGGATAAAAAGAAATTTCGGGTGCTTATTAAAGCATTGCTTTTTTGCGAAAAAAAAATACTATTGAAGCCAAGGCTTGGTTTGATAAACATTATTCGAACTTTGCACCAGGAACATCAACCGTAGAGAAGTGGTTTGCTAAATTTAAACGAGGCGAAATGAGCACCGAGGACAATGCACGCAGTGGACGCCCCAAAGAGGCTGTTACCGACGAAAACATCATGAGACCCTAAAGATATGAAAGGAAAACGTTGAAACATTTTATACATTTCCGCAAACAAAATTGAATTCAAGTTCTTTGCTCAATGAATTCAGACATATCAAAAATCACCGGAATCAGTTTTAGCGTCTCAAAAAGGCAAGCGTAACTCAGACACTAATGAATATTTTGATGTCAAATTTCCCACAGATGTCAAGGACAGTGCCAGCAACCTAAAAAAGAAAAAAAAATTGAAATTCCATAAGCCCCCGAAATTTTAAATTGAAAATTGGTCTTACTTTTTGGGCACAGTAGTATGTTCGTTGAAGTAGGCCTGTTAAAGTAGCAGAAGTACAGTAAGAATTTAGGATCGCTGAAATGCAACGATATAACCATGCTTTATGCTACGCACTGCAAGAACGCCCCCTGTGGAGTTAGCATAAATGGTTAGGAGACCTCGTATCTCACCCAAAGGAATTACTGCGCAACCTGTTCTCCCGCTGAGAAACATTAAACTCTCATAACCCAGAGGAAATATATTTAGCGCATCCCGACGCATAAGTTGGTCTAAATACTCTCACCCGGAGAGGAAGTAATTTCCGCACACCCTGCGCTTGTCTGAGTATCAGGTTTTCGGCCTAGAAGTACAATCCTTTCATGAATCTATAATTATATGTCTTTAAATGTGTTAAATATTCTATGTCTCTAATTGTATGTATGTGGTGTTTGTGCGTGTATAAATAAAGACGTGTGTTCTCAAACCTGTGCCTTAAGTATCTCAACCCAATCACACCCAGTTACAATCTGGTTGCTCAACTGCAACTTATTTTAAAGGTAACCTATCATTGCTTCCCTTAGTATTGCTGTTTAAAATAGAAATCGACATTTATTAATCATTATTTAATTTCCTCTAATTAACTAATAAGTTAGTAATCTCAATAAACACTTTTAGAAGTGGGTTTCCTTTTAAATAAAAAGTAATTTTTAACAGAAACTTATTTACTTTCCAAGAATTCAAATATTAATTCCAGCAAAACCCTGAACAGCGCTATTAACTGGGCTAAACCAGGGTTCCCCTTACCATTTTTTTTCAATACTGCTTTCATGTTCGTGCATTAATGAAAATCCCTGACGTATTCATGCTCCATTACGCTTGCATGAGTTCCTATTCCCCAGAAGGTCCATCCCTACCTGTAACCGTAACTCTCGGGGGATGGGGGACGGGAGAGGGAATGGAATCCCATAATCACTTGCGCGCTGTCTGAAAGTCCCCTGAGAATTTCAATTCGTTTAGTAACGGATTATTAGTAAAGGTAATCAGCGGGAGGTAGAGTGCCTATCTCAGTTCAGCAGTGGGTTGATATTTATGGAAGGCACAGCTGAACCTACGAGTATGATGTACTTTCTGTTAAAAATTGCAGTATATCAAGTACAATTATCCACATAATCCCTACCACTTCATGGATTCTATGCTTATCCACTAAGCACTTATTATGAAATTTCTAAGATTTAATAATTTTTTATTGCTTTTAACGTTTATCACCTTTTTATCGTATCTTAACAGGTATTTTACTTATTAATGTTAATGTATTTATAAAGAGAGTCATATTGTTTGAAACTGATATATTTTGAATAACATTGGCTAAATTTTTAAAAATGTGTATAACAAATTTTTATAGTTAGGTTTGATGTTTTCTTTTTGATATAACGAATTATTAGAAAATGTGTTTGTATTTGTGCAGTGTGTATGTGTTTGTAATGTGCTTGTAATATTTAAACTGAAGGAAAACTGTTATACAGTTTGAAGGAAAATAAATGCACGTTGCTAAATAATAAATGCATGTTGTTTATTAATTACTTTTACTTATTAATTGAATGTCAATTGATTACTCTTAATTATTAATTGTATCCATCTTGTTACTTATTCGGGGCTCAGTAGCAAGGTGCGTCGCTGGTGAGCATTAGGGTGGAGGTTCAATCGGCAGGAGGATTTGTTGTAGACAATGCTTCAAAAATTGATTAGACTCTTGATGGTATTTGGTATGTTCAGCCTCTTTTCTCGTAAGTCGCACTGCCTGGTGGGAGTTTTCCGGGGATTTCTCCCGTACGCTACGCAAATGCGGGGTAGTTTCCCCAAAAAAATTCCTCCGAGAAGACGCTGCTTTCTTTCATCAGCTACGCGGTTTGGTTTGTCACTCTACGGTCATCTTGTGCACAATTTTTGCTAAACAGACCGGGTTAACAGTCCTTACAGTTTAACGTGGATTCCAAACCACTCACAAACATCCATGCCACCGCCAGGTTTCGAACCTGAAGTCTGAGACACCAAAGGTCAAAGGCCACCAGGCCGCCATCAGCTACGCGGAGCAGAAGTCCGACTTCTACCTACGAGAATTTCAATTCGTTTAGTAACGGATTATTAGTGAAGGTAATCAGCGGGAGGTAGAGTACCTATCTCGGTTGGGCCGTGGCTTGATATTGATGGAAGGCACAACTGAACCTACAAGTACTAGCTGTACTTTTTGTTAAAAATTGCACTGCATCAAGTACATTTATCCACATAATCCCTACCACTTCATGGATTCTATGCTTATCAACCAACTAATTATCATAAAATTCCTAAAATTTAATAATTTGTTATAGCTTTTAACGTTCATCATCTTTCTATCGTATCTTAACAGGTTTTCGTCCTTAATAAGTATTTTATTTAACATTATTGTTAATGTATTTATATTGTTTTAAATTGATAGATTTTACATAACATCAAATATTATTAAAAATGAGTAAAATAAGTTTTATAGAGTTAGGTTTGATGTTTTCTTTTTGGTATAACATATTGTTAGAAGATGTGTTTGTATATGTGCATTGGGTTTATTGAGATTTTTTTTTTTTTCATTATAATTTATATCTCGCAAGATTTAAACCAAATGAAAATATATTATGCTGTTTTGAAGGATTGCATTATAAAAATAAATGTATGATTGCATAAATAATAAATGCATGTTGTTTATTAATTCCTTTCACTTATTAATTGAATGTTGTTAATTATTTAATAGCTAATTAATTGAATACATATTGTTAATTGCTTTTACTTTTTAATTGAATGTATGTTATTAATTTATCACTTTTATTAATTGAATGCATGTTGTTAAATAATTACTTTTAATTAATTGAATACATATTGTTAATTATTTATTTCAATTAATTGAATGCTCGTTGTTAATTATTTATTTCAATTAACTGAATGCACATTGTTAATTTATTAAGTTTATTAATTAAATGCATGTTGTTGATTAATTACTTTTAATTAATTGAATGCATGTTTATCACTTTTATTAATTAAATGCACGCTATTAATTATTTCTACTTAATAAATGAAATGTTATTTATTAAATCAATAAATGTTACTATACATTTATTACCGCAAAAATGAGCACCTTATAAAAGGAATTGTCAAAATCGATTGAAATTTTTCATGTGTGTTTGTTAAATTAATGAAAAGTAATTAATTACTTTTAATACTGGATTTATGTTAATTAACAGCATTCAATTAATTAGTTAAAATAATTAAATATACAACAAGCATTTATTATTTATGCAATATGCATTTATTTTGATAATGATATAAGTAAATGCTTACAAAAGGACAGAGAAAGGATAATTTATCTCATTATCATTATTAGTGGCGCAGTAGCCCACTGATGGGTCAAAGCCGTCTGCCTAATGGCAGATTCCGAAACCGGAGGTGTTTTCTTTTTATGGAGTAAGGTTGTCAGCCCTAAGCTCAACAATCGTATTAGACCGGCACCTACGGCTTAAAGTGGGTTCCGAACCACTAACAAACATCCTTAGCACCGCCGGGACACGAGCCCGAAACATGTGGCACCGTGCGCTAGTCACTCTGCCATCAAGTCGCATAATTAAACTCTGGAAACCTAAAAGAAATATATGCTCTAGTGATATAGAATGCACAAAGTAATACATTAGGACGTTAAATCTTACAGGATGGATACGGGGGATAGTCTTCCTGGTTGTGTTTTGAGCCAACGAGCTCTGTACAATAACTCTCTTTCGTCCATTGATTGTAGCATTTTAAAACATAGTCAGGATAATCAAAGTGGTGGCCAACTCGCTGAGCCTGACCATCTAGATCAGGGGTCTCTAAACTACGGTCCGCGGGCCAAATCCGGCCGGCTAATGTCCTCAATCCGGCCCGCGACAGCCAATAGTTTATTGTTGCTGTAATAAGTTGGATAAAAAAACACAGAACGATAATAACTCGGTTTTATTGACTTGCTAGGTAAAGCTTAAGGACAAGCATTATACGCAGAAAATTTAACTTCAGCATAACAACTAACAAATATTTGAAATGAATCCCATTAACATTATAAACTAGTGAACATCCCGCGGTTACCCTCGCTAGTTATGTTGGGAAAAGAGTATGGCATATGTATGTATATAGATGTTTGCAATGCATATATCCTGAATCAAACTTATAATTTTTATATAACAGGAACGGAAAAGCTAAATGAACGCGAATGAAACCGCGGGGTATCCACTTGCAAAAAAATACTAATGAGATTTATGTAATTGTGATTTTTCACTGACAATAGTTTGGAGTCAGCAAGCATATGCTCGCTCAGAGCGCGTACTTGGCGACTGGTCTATAAATTATAGATAATGGCAGAAAAATTAAAACGGTTTTGGCCCTTGGTGCTTTCTGGAGTGAGCAGTATGGCCCTAAGCCTGGAAAGTTTGGAGACCCTGATCTAGATTGCATCATTCCAATGATTTTTCTGTTTTTCGAATTCCAACAGCTGCCAACCTTTTCTTCGATGGCGACGTGAAGGCATTTCTGATGATAAAGCGCCTCTCTCTGCAGCAGATAAACTGCATACAAAATTCCTCAGGAATATTAGAATGGATCCTACTCCAAACAGTGGGGCCTAATGACCGAGTGGCTATGACTGTGGCGCTCGATACCACAGGTTTCAGATTCGAGTCCCGGTGACGCTATATATAAATAATGCTATCATGGATTTTGTTATATAACGCCATAGAAAAGTGTTACTCAAAACCAGTACCATTAAGTACTATTTTACCACTGTTTCCTACTTTCTCGAAACTTGAATTTTCACTAGTATCTTGATATCACCTGCCTGGAAAAGGTTTAATACCACTAGGCAATGACTATGAGTGCCAAGCGTACCAGCTCTTGATGGGAAAAAACCATATCTGAAATGATTTGTTTTCATTTACTTTCAATGAAACCTGAAGTCACGCAGTTGCTTATCGGAGTCCTAGAGAACGTCTCTTCTGCGCAAACTTCAGTTTTCCAGGAGCACTTTCCGAGTAACGACTGTCATAGCGAATTCATAAGGCGGGAGACAGGATTCTGATAGGAAGTTGGCCTCGAAGTGAACGGGCTTTGGGGATATTTTCTGAACGGTCTTCGTTGTGGAACTTGGAAACAACGTCTCCAATGTTTGGGCAGTTGATGTTAAAAGTGACTTTTTGAACATGCCGATAAAATGCGAAAATTCAATTGTGTTTGTGCTTCGAAAAAAGATTTTCTTTTACCGACAACATTACTTCCCGGAATCGCCTCCAAAACTTCTTAAGCGAATCTACATTACCGGGACTAAAACAATGCATGTTTAAAGGCAATGCATGTAAAGGGACATATACGAAAACATCTTCGTTTATATTGAGTTTATGGTATAAAAAGTAACTTATTTAATTTAAAACTATATTGAAACTTCTACATAATGTTTTTAAAGAAACAGTTTTTCCGATCTCTTATCCAGTTTATTTTGCTAATACCTGATTTGATATATGTTCAACTTCAAGAAAATAATGATGAAAAAAAAACAAGAAAAGATTATTTAAAAATAACAGTTGTAATTCTCACCCGTCCGAGTTATATATATTAAGAAGTTTTTTATTATTCTTGTTATGTTTCATATATACACCTACTAGCTTGCAAAACTTAAGCAACAAATGTGTTTTCAACATACTATACAAGGGACCTGATGGCCGAGTGGCTAGCGCTCTGGCGCTCTGTACCGCAGGTATCCAGTTCGAATCCCAGCGGTACCATGGGTGTTTGTAGTGGTTCGGAATCTACTTTAAACCGTAGGTCCCGGTCTAATAGGTTCGTAGAGCGTTGCGTGGGCATTGTTACTCAGCGTCTGTGGTTTATCTTCAAGTTACACGGGCCCCCTGGGTCATGCAAAGTGAGTAACGTCTGTGCAGCGCTTGCCTTAAGGCATCCAAGACCAAGCTGTGTAAGTGTTTGCCAGCTGCATTAGAAAGAAAAAAAGTTTTATTGACTTACTATCAAGAGTAAAATGTAGCGGTTTTTGGTCAAATTTATCATACATTGAACATAGCACGGAATAGATAGACATTGGAAGTTTCGGTTTGACTTTGTTTTTTAATTTTCAGGCCGGATTCCCACTAGAATCCAACGAACTGGTGTAATGTTATTCAATATGCACCATGTCTTCGTTGACATCTGTCTAAGAGATAATTCTCCACCAGGGCATTATCCATTAATTAATTTCGCCCTCAAGAATTAAGTAGTAAAGGATAATTCTCCCATTCCTCCTCAATGATTTATGTCATTGAGGTTTGGTTTGGTTTGTCGTTCTACGGGCAATGTTTTGCACACGAAAGTCGCACTGTGAGAATGCGGTTGTGGAACGATATGAGTTTAATTTTTGGTGAAAAAGACACGAAGAGTCAATGCAGAGTGAGCTGGAGCATTCAGCGTTTTCTGTCCCAATCGAGATCTGATACGTTTGAAGCCCAAACTGAAACTGACCGATCCTTTTGAAATTCCAACATCAGCAGCAAGGTCTCTAATTGTAAGTCGACGGTTTGGAAGCACCAAATCTTTAATTTTTTGACATGAACTTTGTCGGTTGAGGTGGAGGGTCGACCAGAGGTCACTCCGTCTTCAATGCGCTCTCTGCCTCATTTGAACTGTTTATACCACTTCTAAACCTTTCGTTTCGATATAGGTATGCGCACCGAATGCCTTCTGCATCATTTTAAACGTTTCGTCAAACAAAATTGAATTCAAGTTCTTTGCTTAATGAATTCTGGCATTTCAAAAATCGCCGGAATCAGTTTTAGCGTCTCACAATGGCAAGCGTAACTCAGACACCAATGAATATTTTGACGTCAAATTTCCCACAGATGTCAAGGACAGTTCCAACAACCCAAAAAAGGGGAAAAAATTGAAATTCCATAAGCCCCGGTAATTTTAAATTGAAAATTGGTCTTACTTTTTGGATACAGTAGTGTGTTCGTTGAAGTAGGCTTGTTAAAGTAGCAGATTTAAAGCAAGAATTTAGAATCACTGAAATTCAACTATATAACCATGCTTTATGCTACACACTGCAAGAACGCCCCCTGTGGAGTTAGCATAAATGGTTAGGAGACCTCGTATCTCACTCGAAAGTAATTACTGCGCAACCTGTTCTCCCGTTGAGAAACATTTAGTTTGTAAACTCTCATAACCCAGAGGAAATATATTTACCGCATCTCGACGCATAAGTTGGTCTACATACTCTCATAACCCAGAGAAAATATATTTAGCGCATCTCGATGCATAAGTTGGTCTACATACTCTCACCCGGAGAGGAAGTAATTTTCGCGCATACTCCTTATCTGAGTATCAGGTTTTGGGCCTTGAAGTGGAATCCTTACATAAATCTATAATTATCTGTCTTTAAATGTGATAAATATTCTATGTCTCTAATTGAATGTATGTGGTGTTTGTGCGTGTATAAATAAAGACGTGTGTTCTCAAACTTGTGCCTAAAGTATCTCAACCCAATCACACCCAGTTACAATCTGGTTGCTCAACTGCAACTTATTTTAAAGGTAACTTATCATTGCTTCCCTTAATATTGCTGTTTAAAATAGAAAACGTTATGAATCGTTATTTAATTTCCTCTAATTAACTAGTAAGTTAGTAATCTCAATAAACACTCTTAGAAATTGGTTTATTTTTAAATAAAAAGTAATTTTTAACAGAAACTGATTTACTTTCCAAGAATTCAAATATTAATTCCAGCAAAATCCTGAACAGCGCGATTAACTGGGCTAAACCAGGTTTCACTTACCATTTTTTTTTAATACTGCTTTCATGTTCGTGCATTAATGAAAATCCCTGACGTATTCATGCTCCATTACGCTTGCATGAGTTCCTGTTCCCCAGAAGGTTTATCCATACCTGTAACCGTAACTCTCGGGGGGTGGATGGCGGGGGAGGGAATGGAAACCCATAATCACTTGCGCGCAGTCTGAAAGCCCCCCGAGAATTTCAATTCGTTTAGTAACGGATTATTAGTAAAGGTAATCAGCGGGTGGTAAAGTACCTATCTCAGTTGAGCAGTGGCTTGATATTTATGGAAGGCACAACGGAACCTACAAGTGTAGCGTTCGTTCTGTTAAAAATTGTTGTGCATCAAGTACAATTATCCATATAATCCCTACCACTTCATGGATTCTATGCTTATCAACTAACTACTTATTATTAAATTCTTAAAATTTAATAATTTTTTATTGCTTCTAACGTTTATCACCTTTTTATCGTATCTTAGTAGGTATTTTACTTATTAATGTTAATGTATTTATATAGATAGTCATATTGTTTTAAACTGATATATTTTGCATAACATTGGCTAATATTTAAAAATGTGTAGGATATATTTTTATAGTTAGCTTTGATGTTTTCTTTTTGATATAACGAATTATTAGAAAATGCGTTTGTATTTGTGCATTAGGTTTAAAATTATATCTTGTAATATTTAAAGTGAAGGAAAACTATTATACAGTTTGAAGGAAAATAAATGCACATTGCTAAATAATAAATGCATGTTGTTTAGTAATTACTTTCACTTATTAATTTAATGTTGTTAATTATTTAAATGCTTATTAATTGAATACATATTGTTGAATTGTTAATAATACATGTTGTTAATTATTTATTTCAATTAATTGAATACATATTGTTAATTGCTTTTACTTTTTAATTGAATGCATGTTGTTAAATAATTACTTTTAGTTAATTAAAAGTAATTATTTATGTTAATAATACATGTTGTTAATTATTTATTTCAATTAACTGAATGCACGTTGTTAATTTATCACATTTATTAATTAAATGCATGTTGTTAATTAATTACTTTTAATTAATTGAATGCATGTTTATCACTTTTATTAATTAAATGCACGCTATTAATAATTTCTACTTAATAAATTAAATGTTATTTATTAATTCAATAAATGTTATTATACATTTATTACCGCAAAAATGTGCACCGTATAAAAGGAATTGTCAAAATCGATTGAAATTTTGCATGTGTGTTTGTTAAATTAATTAAAAGTAATTAATTAACTTATTAATTAAATGTTGTTAATTAACATAAACTCAGTATAAAAGTAAAGTAATTAAATAAACAACAAGCATTTATTATTCATGCAATATGCGTTTATTTTTATAGATATAAGTAAATGTTTACAAAATGAAAGCGAAAGGATAATTTATCTCATTATCATCATCAGTGGAGCAGTAGCGCACTGATGGGTCAAAGCCGTCTGCCTACTACACTGCGTAAAAAAAATAGAAGGATAGTGTTTTTTTGTCAATTAATATCTCTTATTTTCTCCTAACTACCAGATATTTATGCAGATTTAGTTTAATGACCCTTTTTTTCATTTTAGGCAAAAATTAAACATCTACCACTAATATTATTAATAAAATTAGTATATATAATTTTCGATGCGTAAAAAAAAGTAGAAGGACACTTGCTGATATATTTAATTTAGTGAGTTGTTCTTTAGTTAAATAGTGATTTTATACTTTGTTTTATCCTTTTCTGTCGAAAAAATCTAATTTGTTTAAAAGTTACGCTGTTTCTCCGTTCTCAGAAATGCCTAAAGGAATACCTTTGAACGATTTTCAAAAAGGCCACATTTCCGCATATCAAAACGATGGTTAAAGTGTCAGAGAGATTGCTCGATTGTTGCAGGTGAGCCCAATACAGTTTCAAACTTTATCAGAAATCCTTATAAAAATGGAAAGAAAAAGAAGACTGGTAGACCGAAAAAGTTAACACCACGTGATGAAAGAAAACTTGTTCGTGTGCTTAAGAAGAACAAAGGAAGTGTTTCAAAGGCAAGAAATCAAGAAGGACTTAATTCTGTGACGAAACAAACAGTTTACAACTATATTAAAAGATCTAAAAAATTCATTTTCAAAAAACGGAAACATCATCCTAAGTGGACACAAGCTCACATTGATAACCGTTTAGCGTGGGCTAAGGAGCACATGTCCTGGACTACAGAATGGACTTCTGTGATATTTTCCGATGATAAGAAATTTAACTTAGACGGTCCAGACGGATATCAGCACTACTGGCATTGTCTGGGGAATGGAAACGAATACTATTCAACACGACAAATGGGAGGAGGGAGTTTAATGGTTTGGTTGGCTGTCGGATACGGAGGAAGGACAAGTCTGGTTTTCTTAAATGGTAGGCAAAAACATACAGACTACATTCAAGTGCTGAATTCCGAGCTTCTTCCTTATGGCTTTGACTTGGGGGGTGAAGAGTGGAAGTTTCAGCAAGACGGAGCTTCCCTTCACACCGCGACTGGAGTCAAAAATTGGTTCCCAACAAATAATGTGGATATTTTACCATGGCCAGCCAAAAGTCCTGACCTTAATATAGTGGAAAACATCTAGGCAATGCTAGTTCGTCGAGTTTATGCTGATGGAAGGCAATTTGATTCGCTAACTTAGCTTCGAGAAACATTGAATGACTCGTGGGACAATTTTTGTCAAACAGAAGTTCAATCTCTATACAATTCACTTCCAAACAGAATATTTGAAGTTATAAAGGCCAATGGGAAGAACATTCCTTATTAAAATCCCTATTTCTTCATTCATTATAATGCTGTCCTTCTACTTTTTTTACAACGTTTCAAAAAAGAGAAACTATTTTTGCTGCCATTAATATTTTATGTTTGAATACCATAATTCTGATGCTAAAATTATATTTTTAAAATATTTGTAAAATGTTTCTAATAAAAAATTTTAGTAAAAATAAAATATTTTTCGGTTATTGTTACAAAATCAAGTGTCCTTCTACTTTTTTTACGTAGTGTAGCAGATTCTGAAACCGGAGGTGTTTTTTTTTATGGAGTAAGGTTGTCAGCCCTAAGCTCAATAATCGTATTAGACCGGGACCTACGGCTTAAAGTGGATTCCGAACCACTCACAAACATCCTTAGCACCGCCGGGACAACGTGTGGCACCATGCGCTAGTCACTCTGCCATCAGGTCGCATAATTTAACTCGGGAAACCTAAAAGAAATATATGTTCTAGTGATATAGAATGCACAATGTAATACATTAGGATAGGGATGGGCAAACCTTTTCGGTCGCGGACCGAAAAAAAAAAGTTTTGCGGGCCAAGATAAATTTTTCTTAAATTTTAAAAACAATATACAAGTATTACACTTTAAATATCTTAATGGCATGAATGAATTTGCGATGAGACATGATGGTTTATTACAGAGACTCGCTTTAGAACTGTAAAAAAATATTTCCAGGTCCATTCATCTTTAAAATCCCGGCACTCTGAATCAACTTTACGTTTTTTAGTAACCATTTTGGGGTTGAAATATTTTACGAATAACTTAAACAAGCACTATACTTACAATAATTTCACCACTATTCACAATGATGCTATATGTCCGCAATCTTTCCCTACGCAATCAATAACATTAGAAGTCGCTCAAAAAGAAAAAGCCGCTGGATGGAGCTTGCGCAGTCTGCCACATGTGAGGTCTAATTCACCTCTATTGGATTCCCATATGTCTGCTCCCCGAGAAAGAGACAACGCTTGTTGGCGCCGATCTACAGCTATAACTAACAAAGAACTTCCGCTTTTAACACTTTACCGATTGAAATCTGTCTGTGCTTGCTATTTCCGTCGATTTATGTTTTGTAGAGCAACAATAGAGAAAATAAGAAGATCATCAGTCCTTTGAAAAAAAGGTAGAAATAAAATAATATTTAATCAAAGTTGAAAAGGAGACGAATATATAATATATATTTCTTTTAATTTGCTTCGGACCGACACATTAAAATTAAATCCGCGGGCTGGATAGAACCTTCCGGAGGGCCGGAGTTGGCTCGCGGGCCGTAGTTTGCCCATCCCAGCATTAGGACGTTAAATCTTACAGGACGGATACAGGTGATAAAGTCTTCCTAGGTTGTGTTTTGAGCCAAAGTAGTGGCCAACTCGCTGAGCCTAACCATCTAGATTGTATCATTCCAATGATTTTTCTGTTTTTTTAATTCCAACAGCTGCTAACATTTTCTTCGATGGTGACGTGAAGGCATTTCTGGTGATAAAGCGCCTTTCTCTGCAGCAGATAAACTGCATAAAGAATTCCTCGGGACAGCTATTTTTATGCTAGAGTGGATGCACATCAGCACCCTCTATTGGCATTACTTAATGCTAAGTTATGTTGCAATTTAAATCATTTGCATTTTGCTTTTTGTGAAAGCAAAATGCAAATGATCTAAATGTCGAGTTTTACTAGAACTTTTGTCGAGTTTTACTAGTACTTTTTTTAGAGAACTGTCATGTCGAGTTTTCTCAGTGGCCAGAGAACTCCTAATAACTTTAACTTTGGTGTGCTAATTTTATATGTATTTTGATTGATTGATTGACCAATTTGTAATTTTTTTCTTTTTAATGGGGATCTTTTTGAGCTGTAAAACTTGGATTTGTTGATATTTATATTGTACTGTTTTCCAATTAATCTTAAATTATTTAAATGTTCATATAATATTTAAATGTGAGGTTTTTTTCTTCATTGGCTCAACAGCCCCATGGTAGACCAAGGTCATTTGCCTACTCGCAGATTTCGACAAGAAGATGTTTTATTTTTACTAGGTAGCGTTGTCATCCTCACGCCCAACAGTCATATGAGACCGGAACCTACGGCTTAAAGTGGATTCCGATCCACAACAGGCATCCATGGCACTACGAGGATTCGAATCCCAAGCCTACGGCACCGAATGTCAGAGCGCAAGTCCCTCGATCATCAGGCAAATTGGCTTTTGGTACCACAGGTCTCAGGTTAGAATCCTGGTGGTGGCATGGATGTTTGTGAGTTGTTCGGAATCCACGTTAAACTGTAGGTTCTGGTCTAATTAGCTTAGAGTGTGCACAAAATAATCATAGAGAGACAAAGCAAACCAAATCTTATTTGGCGCAACAGTTCCGTGATGGGCCAAAGCGGACTGGCAGATTTCAAGACAGGGTTTTGTTACGGGGTAGGATTGCCATTTCTACTCCAAACAGTGGGGCCTGATGACCGAGTGGCTATCACTGTAGCGCTCGATACCACATGTTTCAGATTCGAGTCCTGGTGTTGCTAGGGTGTTTGTAAAGGTTTGGAATCCACTTAAGCCGTAGGTTCCGGTCTCATATGACCGTAGCGCGTTATAGAGCCCAATCAGACATCTCTCCCATATCATTCCCAAACTGTAAAGGGGCAGCTCAGCTCTAGGCACAGTGATGGGATGTGGGGTAGTAATACGTCGAACAGCACCAGGACTCGAACTCGAAGCTGATGTCAGAGCGTTAGTGACTCAGCCGTCAGCCCCCGCCCCTTATCTATACATTAATATTTCATTTTTCAGAGAATTATCATTATTTATTAGTTCAAAAGCTAATCTTCGATCTCAACATGGGGAATTTTAACCAATCAATTTTTCCATTCAATGGATTATTACGAATTAAAATTTGTATATCAAAATATTTACTTATGGTATATAAATAATGTTATTTACTTATGGTATATAATTAATGTTATCATGGATTTTGTTATATAACGCCAAAGAAAAGTGTTACTCAAAACCAGTACCATCAAGTACTATTTTACCACTGTTTCATACTTTCTGGAAACTTGAATTTTCACTAGTATCTTGATATCACCTGCCTGGCAAAAGTTTAATACCATTAAACAATAACTATGAGTGCCAAGCGTGCCAGCCCTTGATGGGCAAAAACCAGATCTAAAATGATTTGTTTTCATTTACTTTCAATGAAACCTGAAGTCACGTAGTTGCTTATCGGAGTCGTAGAGAACATCTTTTCTGCTCAAACTTCAATTTTGCGAGAGCACTTCCCGAGTAACGACTATCAGCGAATTCATAAGGCGGGAGACCGGATTTTGATGGGAAGTCGGCCTCGAAGTGAACGGGCTTTGGGGATATTTTCTGAACGGTCTTCATCCTGGAACTTGGAAACGGTCTCCAATGTTTGGCCAGTTGATGCTAAAAGTGACTTTTTGAACATGCCGATAAAATGCGAAAATTCGATTGTGTTTGTGCTTCGAAAAAAGATTTTCGTTTACCTGCAGCATTACTCCCCGGAAATCGCCTCCGAAATTTCTTAAGCGAATCTACATTACCAGGACTAAAACAATGCATGTTTAAAGACAACGCATGTAAAGGGACATATAAGAAAACATCTTCGTTTATGTTGAGTTTATGGTATAAGAAAAGTAACTTATTTTATTCAGTTACTTTAAAACTGTTTTGAGACTTCTACATAATGTTTTTAAAGAAACAATTTTTCGACTTTCTTATCAAGTTTATATTGCTAATACCCGATTTGATGTGTTCAACTACTTGCAAATAAAGAAAAAAAACAAAGAAATATTATTTAAAAGTAATAGTTGTAATTCTCACCCGATCGAGTTATATATATATAAACATTTCTGAATATATATAACAACTACTTACGCTTTTTATATACTGTATTGTGCCTTTCTAGTATGAATTGCATGTCTCCTTGATTTTTTTGCGGAATAATAACAAAATCAGAAAAGTTACTTGAGTTTAGCACACTAATGTATATATTTAATCAAGGTTTGAAAGATTTGGTTTGTCTCTCTACTGTCATTTTGTGCACACTTTAGGCTAATTAGGCCGGGACCTACGTTTAAGGTTGATTCCGAACCTCTAACAAACATCCATGCCACTGCCAGGATTCGAACCTGAAGCCTGTGGTACCAAAGGCCGGAGCGCTAAAAATTGGTCATCAGGCCGCATGTAATCCAGAAGTTCATGTTTCTTTTATACCAAAAACATTATTTGAAAAGCAGAAGAATTACAATTCCCAAACTCTCTAAAAGAAATGTAAGTTCTTCAAAGCAATGCAAGTTTCAAGTATCGTGTTGTTATAAAATAAAATTAGAAAATTAGTACCTGATAGAATTACTAGTCATGCCGGTTGCTCAAGCGTACTATCACAATTTCATGGAATCTTTTAGAATTTGGAAACAATAATATCATACAAAACTCTTAACCATAACTGTTGTCTAAGTATTTGCCAGCTGCAGTAAAAAAACAATTAATCTTTATGCTATAATCAAGGGCTGCACTGACATTACTCGTTTAGCACTACCCATGGGGCATGTGTAGCTTGGAGACATTATGCTAAGGACGCGAACAACACTATCTCAACAACATTCTACGATCCTATTAGACCGGGACCTACGTTTTAAAGCGGATTACGAACCACTACAAACATCCACGGCACCGCGGGCACTCGAACCCGAAACCTGTGGACCAGAAAGAGAGTTACAAGAGATCTTTGTAACTTTTGCGGACCTTTGTAACCGTATCTTCAATATAACAAAAAATCTTTGTTTTTTTGTCTCCTCCATTCATTCAAAAAAAAATTTCCAATCATTACCTGTTTAAAGCAAGCAATCAAAATAATTCTTTTCAACTTATTTTATTTTATAGTAAAAAATTTTTAATTCATTTTTTTAAAATTCTTTTTCTTTTGTAAAAATACTTGCTGTAATGAAATCTTAAGTGGCAAACTTTTCCTGTTTTCCAAGATTTATTTTGAATCTTCTATAAATTCTGAATATATAAAGAGGGTTTTTTAAAGTATTTATCAATAAACAATTGAGTTCCTTTATTGTTTATTCTGTCTGCATATTTTTTTAATTTTGATTCACAAAAGATATAGTGGCATAAGAAAAAAAATTATATGTTCATTAAAATAATTGGAAAAGGCAATAATAAACTCTGAATGAGAATTAAATAATAATAGTTCAATGTAGTCATCTGTGTAATTAGCCCAAAGTGTGCAGAGAATAACCGTAGAGGGACAAACCAAACTTCCATTCATTCAAAAAAATATTTCCAATAATTACGTGCTTTAACTAACAAATTTTAAATGAATTCATTTGATTGCTTGCTTTATTGTAAAAACATTTTGCTCATTTTCTTTAAAAATACTTGCTATGTTGAAATCTCCGATAAATTCTGAATATAAAGGGTTTAGGTATTTGCAAATAAACAGTTGATTCATAGTGCAATGCCTTTATAGTTTATAGCTACATTTTCCTTTTAATTTTAATTTCTGAAAGCTAGTGAAATAGGAAAAAAAAGTACATGTTCTTTAAAATATTAAAAACGGCTTTAATACACTCTAAATGAAAGAATATTGGACTCTTCACATCAAATGCAAAGATCACGAGTATTCATTAATATTTTTCTGGACTTTTATGATGAAAACCATGAAGAGAATCAAGTTATACCGATTTTAATTTTTACACAGTTTTCATTTCAATACACCTTCCGTCAAAATACCTGTCATGAAATAAACTGGCCCTAAAGAAAGTCGACGTGACCGGGAAAAGGTGGAAAATGTCCTCATAAAACCATTTTGTGGCCCAACTAAAAATCCCCGCACTGCACTTCGGCCCACACTAGCAAACGAGCGCGCAGCTTTAGGGCAACCGCAATTCCATGGGTCTTAAACTTCGTGGAATACATACCTCTTCTTATAAATAAAACAGATGACCTATTGCCTGTCGTAAAAAAGGTGAAGCGGCTTCAAACTTGAAGGAACCGATTCATATAAACCCTTAACTGTGGCAAATAGCGCTCATAAATATATATATTATAGATGATTTATACGAGAGATTCGGGTAATTGGGGGACATGTTTCTAGATTTATCAAATGATGCGAATCAGATAAATGTTTTAAGGGGATTATTTCGGGAATCTGACTGAAAAGGAATGCAGGTAGTAAAAGTATTCCATATAATGAATGACTCCATAAGGAAATTAGCAGCAACTTTTATCCGTTTAAGGGGTGTATTAAATATTCATTACTTAATAATCAATATGTAATTCGTACGGAAAGCTGTTTAATCATGGAATAATATGTTTTGTCACTATAATCGAAACTCATTGATAAATAAGTGTATATTTTATTTATTGGTTCCATTCGGATTGTGCATCAGAATCGGAAATCCATGTTCTGATTCGTTATCATGGTTTACAATCGCTGCTATTATCACTAAAGAAAAGCTTCACTTCTACTTATGGTGAAAAACAATAACAGAAAGTAAATGCAAATGTTAATAACACACAGCTCCTCCAACTTTCTGAAACCTGATGGCCAATTAGCTAGCATTCGTGCCATTAGTACCAGAGGCTTCAGGTTCTAATCCTCGATGTTTCTGAGTGGTTCCGAATCCACGTTCAACTGTAGATTAGCCCAAAGTGTGCAGAAAATAACCGTAGAGCAACAAACCAAATTACCATTATTTCAAAACAAATTTCCAATAATTACCTGCGTTTACTAGCAAATTTTAAATGAATTAATTTGATCGCTTGCTTTATTGTAAAAATATTTTGCTCATATTCTTTAAAAATACTTGCTAAGTTGAAATCTCCGATAAATTCTAAATATAAAGAAGTTTTAAAGTAATTGTCTATTAATAGCTCATTTTTAACACAATGCCTTTATAGATTATTCTGTCTGCATTTATTCAATTTTGATTTATGGAAAGAAAATAGGCTAATGAAATAAGAAAAAAAATGTATGTTCATCAAAATAATTAAAATACGCATCAATAGGCTTTAAATGAAAGAATATTAGACCGTTCACATGAAATGCAAAGATCTGGAGTATATATTAATATTTGTCTGAACTTTTTTAATGAAAACCATAAAGAAAATCAAGTTATACTGACTTCAATTTTTACAGGGTTTCCATTTCAATAAACCTTGCGTCAAAATACTTCTCATGAAATAAACAGGCTCTAAACTAAGTCGACGTGACCAAGGAAAGGCGGAAAATGTCCCCATAAAACCATTTTGTGGCCCCCCCTAAAAATCCCCACGCTGCACTCCGGCCCACACTCGCCAATAAGCGTGCATCTTTATGGTAACAGCAATTCGATAAGTCTTGACCTTCTTGGAATATCTATCTCTTCTTATAAATAAAACCGATGACCTATTGCCTGCCATAAAAAAAGGAGAAGTAGCTTCAAACTTGAAGGAACCGATTCATATAAACCATTAGCTGTGGCAAATAGCTCTCATAAATATATATTATAGATGATGTATACGAGGGATTCAGGTAGCTGGGGGACATGTTTCTAGATTTATCAAATAATGCGAACGAGATAAGTGTTTTATGGGGATTATTTCGGGAATCTGACTGAGTTAGAATGCAGGTAATAAAAATATTCCATATAGTGAATGATTCCATAAGGAAAATAGCAGTGTATTTTATGCGTTTAAAGGGTGTATTAAATATTCATTACTTAATAATCAATATGTATTTCATTTGGAAAGCAGTTTAGCCCTTGGATAATAAGTTTTGTCTTCTCCACATTTAGAAGGATTTTTTGTCAGTATAATCGAAAATATGCATTGATCAATAAGTGTATCTTTTATTTATTGGAACAATTCAGATTGTGTATCGGAATTGGAATTCCACCTTCTGATTTGTAATCATAGATTACAATCGCTGCTATTATCACTAAAGAAAACCTTCACTTCTACTTATGGTAAAAAACAATAGCGAAAAGTAAATGCAAATGGTAATAACACATAGCTCCTCCAACTGTCTGAAGCTTGATGGTCAATTGGCTAGAATTCTAGCCATTAGTACCACAGGCTTCATATTGTAATCCTGGATGTATGTGAGTGGTTCCGAATCCACGCTCAACTGTAGATCCCGGTCTGATTAGCCCAAAGTGTGCAGAGAATAACCGTAGAGCGACAAACCAAACTTCCATTAATCCAAAAAAAATTTCGAATAATTACTTGCTTTAAATAGCAAATTTTAAATGAATTAGTTTGATTGTTTGCTTTATTGTAAAAACCTTTTGTTCATTTTCTTTCAAACTACTTGCTATGTTGAAATCTCCGATGAATTCCGATTATAAAGGGGTTTTAAAATAATTCCCTATAAATAGTTGATTTATAACACAATGCCTTTATAGATTATTCTGTCTTCATTTATTCAATTTTGATTTATGGAAAGAAAATAAGCTAGTGAAATAAGAAAAAAAAATGTATGTTCATCAAAATAATTAAAATACGCATCAATAGACTTTAAATGAAAGAATATTGGACCGTTGACGTGAAATGCAAAGATCACGAGTATATATTAACATTTTTCTGCACTTTTTCTTATGAAAACCATAAAGAAAATCAAGTTATACCGACTTTAATTTGTACAAGGTTTTCATTTCAATAAACCTTGCGTCCAAATACCTGTCAGGAAATAAACAGGCTCTAAAATAAGTCGACGTGACTGGGAAAAGGTGGAAAATGTCCCCATAAAACCATTTTGTGGCCCACCTATGAATCCCTGCACTGCATTTCTGCCCACACGCACAAACAAGCGTGCAGCTTTATGGCGAAAATAGTGCGACCGCAATTCGATGGGTCTCCACCTTCACGGAATACATACCTTTTCTTATAAATAAAACCGATGACCTATTGCCTGCCATAAAAAAAGTGAAGTAGCTTCAAACTTCAAGGAACCGATTCATATTAGCCATTAACTGTGGCAAATAGCGCTCATAAATATATATTATAGATGATGTATATGAGAGATTCAGGTAGTCGGGGGACATGTTCCTAGATGTATCAAATGATGCGAATCAGATAAGTGTTTTATGGGTATTATTTCGGGAATCTGACTGAAAGGGAATCAGTTGGAATGCAGGTAGTAAAAGTATTCCATATAATGAATGATTCCATAAGGAAAGTAGAAGTAACTTGAATCTGTTTAAGGTGTACATTAAATATTCATTACTTAATAATCAATATATATTTCTTTCAAAAGCAGTTTAACCGTTAGATAATAAGTTTTGTCCAAATTCAGATTCATTTTTTTTTTTTGTACTTAAATCAGAAAATATGGATTGATCAATAAGTTTATCTTTTATTTATTGGATCCATTCTGATTGTGCATCGGAATCGGAAATCCACCTTCTGATTCGTTATCAATGTTATCATAGATTACAATCGCGGAATAATACATGGAATTATATTACCAGGAGCTTCTCCACCTTTCTGAAGCTTGATGGCCAATTGGCTAGTATTCTGGCTATTAGTAACACAGGCTTCAGGTTCTAAACCTGGATGTTTGTGAAAGGTTCCGAATCCAAGTTCATATGTAATCCTGCAGAAAGTGTGCAAAAAATAACCATAGAGCGACAAACCAAACTTCCCTTCATTCAACAAAAAATTCCCAATAATTACGTGCTTTAACTAACAAATTTTCAATGAATTAATATGATTGCTTGCTTTATTGTAAAAACGTTTTGCTCATTTTCTTTAAAAATACTTGCTATGTTGAAATCTCCGATAAATTCGGAATATAAAGGGGTTTTTTTATAAGTAATTGTGAATAAATTGTAATTGTAATTGTAAATATATAAGTAATTGCTTATAAATAGTTGATTCATAACACAATGCCTTTATAGATTATTCTGTCTGCATTTATTCAATTTTAATTTAGGGAAAGAAAATAAACTAGTGAAATAAGAAAAAAAATGTATGTTCATCAAAATAATTACAACACGCATCAATAGACTTTAAATGAAAGAATATTGGACCGTTGACATGAAAGGCAAAGATCAGGAGTATATATTAACATTTTTCTGCACTTTTTCTTAAGAAAACCATAAAGAAAATCAAGTTATACCGACTTTAATTTTTACAAGCTTTTCATATCAATAAACCCTGCTTCAAAATACCTGTCATGAAATAAACAGCCTCTAAAATAAGTCGACGCGACCAAGAAAAGGCGAAAAATGCCCCATAAAACCATTTTGTGGCCCACACTCGCAAATAAGCCTGCAGCTTTATGAGACCGCAATTCGATAGGTCTTAACCTTCATGGAATATATATACCTCTTCTCATAAATAAAACCGATGACCTATTGCCTGCCATAAAAAAAAGGTGAAGTAGCTTCAAACTTTTAATGACAACACAAACAGCTTTAACAAATTTTTAATGAATTAATTTGATTGCTTGCTTTACTGTAAAACCATTTCGCTCATTTTCTTTAAAAACACTAGCTGTGTTGAAATCTCCAATAAAATCTGAAAAAGGTCACAAATTAGGGCGCAGTTTTATGGCGACCGCAATTCGATAGGTCTCAACCTTCACGGAATACATACCCCTTCTTAAAATAAAACCGATGACCTATTGCCTGTCATGAAAAAGAGTGAAGCAGCTTCAAACTTCAAGGAACCGATTCATATAAGCACTTAACTGTGGCAAATAGCGCTCATAAATATACACTGAAGTAACAAAAGTGATGGGATATCAATATGCAAATTTTCAGATGGCAGTAGCATCGCGTAGAACAGGTATAAATGCGCAGTGCTTTCGCAGAGCTTTCATTTCTGTTCAAGTTATTCATGTGAAGAGGTTTTGACGTGATGATGACCGCACGACGGGAATTAACGGACTTTGAACGCGGAATGTTAGTTGGAGCTAGACGCATGGGTCATGCCATTTCGGAAATCGTTAGGGAATACAACATTCCTAGATCCACTGTGTCAAGAGTGTGCCGAGAGTATGAAATTTCAGGCATAACATCCCACCATGGACAGCGCAGTGGTCGACCGCCTGCACTTAACGACCGAGACCGGCGACGTCTGCAAAGAGTCGTAAATTCTAACAGACAAGCAACACTGCGTCAAATAACCGCAGAAATCAATGTGGGACGTACAAGGGACTTGTCTGTTAGAACTGTGCGGAGAAATTTGGCTTTCTTGGACTATTCCAGCAGAAGACCGACTCGAGTGCCTTTACTGACAGAACGACATCGCTTGCAGCGACTCTCGTGGGCACGTGAGCATATCGGTTGGTCCCTAGATGAATGGAAAACCGTGGCCTGGTCCGATGAGTCACGATTTCAGTTGGTAAGAGCTGATGGTAGGGTCCGAGTGTGGCGCAGACCCCACGAAGCCATGGACCCAAACTGTCAGCAAGGCACTGTTCAAGCTGGTGGTGACTCCGTAATGGTGTGGGCTGTTTTTTCATGGCATGGACTTGGTCCTCTGGTGCGACTGGACCGAACATTGACTGGAAATGCTTATGTTTAGCTACTTGGAGATCACTTGCAGCCATTCATGGACTTCATGTACCCAAACAACGATGGGATTTTTATGAATGACAATGCGCCATGTCACCGGGCCACAACTGTTCGCGATTGGTTTGAAGAGCATTCTAGACAATTCCAACGAATGATCTGGCCACCTAGATCGCCCGACATGAATCCCATCGAGCATTTATGGGACATCATCGAGAGGTCTGTTCGTGACCAAAATCCTGCACCATCAACGCTTTCACAATTATGGACGTCTATCGAGACAGCATGGCTCAATATTCCTGCAGAAGACTTCCAACGACTTGTTGATCCCATGCCACGTCGAGTTGCTGCACTTCGCCGGGTGAAAGGAGGGCCGACACGATATTAAGAGGTATCCCCTGACTTTTGTCACTTCAGTGTATATCATAGATGATGCATACGAAAGATACAGGTAGTTGGGGGACATGTTTCTACATTAATCAAATGATGTGAACGAGATGAGTGTTTTATGGGGATTATTTCGGGAATCTGACTGAAAGGGAATCAGTTGGAATGCAGGTAATGAAAGTATTCCTTAGAATGAATTATTGCATAAGGAAAGTAGCAGCAACTTTCATCCGTTTAAGGGGTACATTAAATATTCATTACTTAATAATCAATATATATTTCGTTCGAAAAGCTGTTTAACCGCTAGATAATAAGTTTTGTCCAAATTCAGATTCAGATTTTTTTTTTTTTTTTTGTACTGAAATCGGAAAATATGGATTGATCAATAAGTTTATCTTTTATTTATTGGATCTATTTGAAATGTGTATCGGAATCGGAATTCCAACCTCTGATTCGTTATTATAGATTACAATCGCTGCTATTATAACTAAAGGAAAGTTTCACTTCTACTTATGATACAAAACAATAACGGAAAATAAGGCAAGTGGTAATATAATACACGGAATTATATTGCCAGGAGCTTCTCCACCTTTCAGAAGCTTGATGGTCAATTGGCAATCATTGTGGCCATTAGTACCACAGGCTTCAGGTTCTAATCCTGGATGTTTGTGAGTGGTTCCGAATCCACATTCAAATGTAGTCCTCTGCCTTATTAGCCCAAAGTGTGCAGAAAATAATCGTAGAGCGAGAAACCAAACTACCATTAATTCAAAAATAAATTCTAATAATTACGTGCTAACTAACAAATTTTAAATGCATTCATTTGATTGCTTGCTTTATTGTAAAAATATTTTGCTCATTTTCTTTAAAAATACTTGCTATGTTGAAATCTCCGATAAATTCTGAATATACAGAGATTTTTTAAGTAGTTGTCTATAAACATTTGATTTATAATACAATGTCTTTATAGTTTATTCTGTCTACATTTATTTAAATTTTGATTCTTAAAAGCTACTGAGATAAGAAAACAAAATTGTATGCTCATTAACGTAACTAAAACTTGCCTTAATAAACTCTAAAGGAAAGAATATTGGACTGTTTACGCATAAAATTAAAAAATCGTAAGAATTTATTAATATTTGTCTGCACTTTTTTTATGAAAACCAGGAAGAAAATCAAGTTACTATACTGACTTTAATTGTTTCACGGTTTCCATTTCAATAAACATTCCGTCAAAATACCTGTCATGAAATAAACAGGCTCTAAAGTAAGCTGACGTGACCTGGACAAGGTGGAAAATGTCCCCATAAAACCATTTTGTGACCCACCTAAAAATCCCCACTCTGCACTTCAGCCCACACTCGCAAATAAACGTGCATCTTTATGGCAACAGCAATTCGATAAGTCTTGACCTTCTTGGAATATCTATCTCTTCTTATAAATAAAACCGATGACCTATTGCCTGTCATAAAAAAATGTGAAGTAGCTCCAAACTGCAAGGAACCGATTAATATGAACCATTAACTGTGGCAAATAGCCCTCAAATAATATTCAACTAGAGATTCAGGTAGTTGGGGGACATGTTTCTAGATGTATCAAATGACGCGAACAAGATGAGTGTTTTATGGGAATTATTTCGGGAATCAGACTGAAAGGGAATCAGTTGGAATGCGGGTAATAAAAGCATTCCACATAATGAATGATTCCGTAAGGTAAGTAGCAGTAACTTTTAACCGTTTAAGTGGTATATTAAATATTCATTACTTAATAATCAATGCGTATTTCGTACGGAAAGTCGTTTAATACTTAGATAATAAGTTATTAGAAGGATTCTTTTGTCACTATAATCGAAAATATGCATTGATCAGTAAGTTTATCTTTTATTTATTGGTTCCATTCGGATTGTGTATCAGAATCGGATCGTTATCATGGATTACAATCTCAGCTATTATCACTAAAGAAAAGCTTCATTTCTACTTCACTACTACCGTGTGTTATTACCATTTGCATTTAATTTCTGTTATTGGTTTTTAACAATAACAGAAAGTAAATACATGGCACCCTGCACCTCTTCTATAAAATCAACTATACGTTATGCTTAAAAAAACCGCAAACACATTCAATACATCACATATGGTCCCCGACTGTGTTATTTACTGAGACGCTCTTAGCGTTCTGCCTTGTCATCTCAAAATCTAACTGCTCATACTTACCAATTCAACCAGTTTACACAGTGCGGGTCACAGTGGCGACCTCTCGTGTGTATTTAATTATAATTAAACCTTACAGTATCACAGACTTCACGTTCGAATACTGGTGGTGGCATGGATGATAGTTAGTTAGGGGTTCACAATCCACTTTAAACTGTAGGTCCCTGTCTAATTAGCTCAAAGTGTGCAAGACCCTCCACCTTTCTGGTACTGAAGAACATAATCAAGTACCTGTCATGAATTGCGATAGAATGACTTTTGCCAGACGTACAATATTAGTAAATTAATGCATAATCATTACCATTATCATGATCATCATCATTGACGCAACAGCCCAATGCCGTCTCCATACTGACAAATTTCGAGACAGGTGAGCTTTTTTTCTACAGGGGTAGGGTTGTCAGCCCAACGCTTAACGCTCTACTGTCCATTTAGACCGGGACCTACGGTTTAAAATGGATTCCGAACTATTACACATATCCATGGTACCGCCGAGACTCGAACCCGAAACCTGTGGCATCGAGAATCAGAGCGCTACTTACCCGATTATCAGGCCCCAAATTAATGTTTACCTTAGAATAATGCTAGTTAGGGCAAAAAACACCTGTATACATTAAAAGGTTAAC
The DNA here is from genome assembly GCA_021605075.1 of Caerostris darwini. Taxonomy (NCBI): domain Eukaryota; kingdom Metazoa; phylum Arthropoda; class Arachnida; order Araneae; family Araneidae; genus Caerostris; species Caerostris darwini. Next base: position 89,551 of record BPLQ01006665.1, on the reverse strand, counting down.
ACGAGTTAACTCATGCCATTTCAAAAATAGGAGATGCGAGTATACTCGGTATAATCCGTTAAGGGATTAAAACCTACATACACCCTTGGCGACGAAATTTTTTTTGGAATTAATGCGCCAAATCAATATCTTTAATTTATGCATATTTTAAAATCGGGAAAAGCCTAGTTAATGCCAAATTTGGCAATACTCGAAATTTATATCGTGGATATTTCAATAAATAATTTTACATTGGATTTTATATAAATTAATCAGTTTTAAATTAAATAAGTTTCAAACTGTTATCGCTACATTATAGCTGCTTTTTTTTCCTCTAAAGATTGATTTATTGTTTGGATAAGTTATGTAAGCGCTGTGAAATTTTGTGACTCATAATTTATTATCAAATTAACATCCCTTACCATAATTTTCTACCAGTAAAATGAGTCTTATAAAATTTTCAAAAAAAAAACTGTTGAAATAGATGATGTATTTGGCGACAAATATTTTTAGATGGAAGGTTGGCGAGCGTCAACTTTCAGTAGATTAAAACCCCTAGCATTAATAAAAGTTGATTTATCTGCAAGAAATTTTATTAATAAATTAACCCACCAGAATAAATATCAAACTATGATAGTAAATCATGTTGCCATATGAATTTTAAAACATGACTGATTTTTAAAAGTCTAATTAAAATTTACCATATTTCATTTAGCACTTTTTACTTAAACTCAAAACGTCATCTATATTTAAAAATTTTTCTTTTTTAATACGCTTTTATTAGTTTCGCCTGTTTGTATCTTTGTAACTGACTCTTTGGGCTCGATTTTGCCCTACTTTAAGCGATCCGATTTAATTTAAACGTAGTAGACTTATCAAGGACCGGCGACACTAAAATATTTTGACAAGTTTATTATCTCATCATGATTAGGATCGCCAGGATGAGTGATTAAAACACACAGTCTTTGAAAAGTCATCTTGATCGGCGCATCATTTTCCCCTAAAGATCTGTTTCCTGATACACACTATTTAAGCTGCAAAGAAACATTTGCAGACATCTTTTAGACATTCAAACCTACGTGGGACAACGGATAACGCGCCTGACTACGGATTAGGAGATTCCCTCTTCGAATCCTGTCTGGCTCGACCTATTCGCATTTAGTTTTTGTTTTACTCACAATTAAATTATTGTAAAAACCCGTTCTCCGTACCGGGACCGCATTTAAATATTATAGTTTAAAAACACTAAAAAACATGCTTTTAGATTTAATCAAACTAAAAAGTAAAAAATAATTGCAAGAATTGCATTCCAGCAAGAATTGCAGATTATTCAGTTTTTCATTAAACTCTGTAAATCGATATTATAATTTAATTATCAGTGTGAAATAGCTAGCATTCATTCTCGTGTGTTTTTATTGACTTTTATTTAATGGAATTCACTAAAATGCACAAATTATGATTTTCTAGATTTTTTGGAATCATTCATATAATTTTATCATTATTTCAGTTAAAAGTTTTAAGTTCAGAAACATCGATTTTAAGTTTTACAGAATTCAGTATTATTTTATATCACATTTTTCTCAAAGTCATGGACTTCATATTAGAGCAACATTATGTTAACACAATAAAAATACATCAGACAAAAAAAAAAAAAAAGATTTGTGATAAAGACACGTTCAACTATTACTTAGCAAACATTAATAAAATTTTAACGTTCTCTTTAATTAAAAAAGTATGTAATTTTCACTTCTTTTAAATGGTACGATCATTTCGCTCGATAAGGAGTATCTTTTAATTAGAAAATTGATTAATGTTGTCTACTAAACTCTTTTTTTCTCTTTCGTATATTTTGAGATAGCATCTCATACTTTTCAGCAATGGAGGAAATGAATAGTGTTTTAATCCATGGTTTCATATCACTCACCTTTATCTTACTGATTACTTTTCTTCAACTTTTTGGCTTTAAAATTAATCTAGTTTAAATCACATAATTCAGATAGTTATAATAAGATATTTATTATCAAATAGTTCCTTTTCTGTATAATAGGTTAATATTTTCTTATCTGCATGCAGTTTTTATGAACACTTTGACAATTATCTAACAGGAAACAATAAAATTTTTAGTAATAATATTGGAAGCGATATGATGTGATGTGGTGTGGTGTGGTATGGTGCAGTAATAGTAGTAATAATATTGGCATTTTATACTAAAGAATGATGACCGAGTGCCTAGCGCTCTGGCTCTCGGTACCACAGGTATTGGGTTCGAATCGGTTTCATGGATTTTGTAGTCGTTCAGAATCCACTGTAAGTCCCAGTCTCATATGACCGTAGAGCGTCACAGAGCCCAATCAGATTTCTCACCCACATCATTCACAAACTGTAAAGGGGCAACTCAGCTCTAGGCACAGTGATGGTGTGGGATGTAATAGTAGTAGTAATAATAATATTGGAACCGGAATATTAATAATATTGCCATCTTATACCAAAGAGTTTAGATTTTAAAATTCAAAATTAGATAGGTGTTATTATTTTATTCCATCATTTAGATGAACTTTATTTAATAAAATTATCCTTTTCTAGTAAATATTTAAAACTAATAAAAAAAATATGTTGGCATTTGAAGCCACCTTATTTTCGAAAATAATTCCTTAGACATGAAATATTCCTTTCCAAGACGCCATTACTAGTTTAGAATCTCCAACAAAAATTCATCCAACCGTCGGATCACGTTTTTATGAAACCTCAACTGTTATTCAGTACACGCAGCGCGGATCTCCCCTGTGATTGGCTGGCCTTGAGGAAACGTCACGCTCACTGCGATGCCATTTTCGGCCACGTAAATCAAGCCATTTCTTCAGTTATTTCCCCTCATTCCGAATAATGGTGCGTGTCGCGTTTCCGGCATCTGTTGCGTACGGTTCGGGCCGATGAACGGTTCCCATGCGTGGATTTGGGTTGGTTTTGCGGCAGCTCTTTAGCTGAAGTGTGTAGCCAAGATGGCGTCCAATGGCGTTTCCTAATCCGCGGAATAGTATTGTCAATATTCGCTGTGATAATAAACGAAGAAGAAAAGAGTAGTTTCTGTAACACTACAGTTTAATTATAAAGATTTGAAATGAAAATATTGCTTTGTTGTATGTTATAAATCTTTTATTGTAGACTAACACGGAGATCCATGGCCGCGTGGCTGGCCTATAGCTCCTTCATTGTAAAATGTCGAAACATAGCTGTGGTCTCATGTCCTTTGAGTTAATAAGCAAAATAGATAATTAAATGTCCTTTTTTAAAAAAGAATTATTTATTTAATAAAATTAGAAAATGAAAAATAACAAAAATTTCAAAATGTAGATGTTGATGAAATCAGTTGCATGTAATAAAACAGAATGAGCAAAGATCGAATTAGGAGAAAAAAATAGCTTAGGAGAAAAGCGAATTTTTTTCATCTAGGCAGTTGTAAGGAATTAATTTAAAATATTTAGAACAATGCGAGGTCTTTTGCTATGCTTGCGGGAAGAAATATCATAATCGTAATTTTATAGAATATTTAATACAGGGTTATTGATACATTACAGTTTAATTCTAAATATTTGAAATGAAAATATTGCTTTGTTGCGCGTTAGAAATTGAGTTTCTTTGCATTAAACAAAATATTTAAGCATTTGCAAAGTTTAGATGTAAAAATAATCTTCAGTTTAATAGTCCATGGAATTCAGTTTACCTAGTGCTTTTCAATGTATAGAAAGAAGTGTAAACTACATTTTCCTCTTGATGTTAAAAAATTGAGGAATTTTCATGCATATACGCAGATATTTAAAAGTGTTCGTTTTATGAAGAAATTAAAACAACTATATTTTAATAAGAAGGGCTTGAATGGTCGAGTGTCTAGCGCTCTGGCTCGCGGTACCACAGATTTCGGGTTCGAGCCCCGGTGGTGCCGTGGATGTTTGTAGTGGTTCGGAATCCACTTTAAACCGTAGGTCACGGTCTAATAGGATCGTAGAGCGTCACTGAGCGTCCAATCAGACTTCTTCTCACCCACATCATTCCCAAACTGTAAAGGGTCAACTCAGCTCCAGGCACAGTGGTGTGGTGTGGTGTAGTAATAGTAATAATAATAATATTGCCATCTTATACCAAAGAGTTTAGGTACTAAAAATGAAAAATTGATAAATGTGATTATTTTATTACTTCATTTAAATAAGGTTTTTTAATTTAATAAAATTATCCTTTTTTTGGTTTTTAATTTAAACAAAATATTCAAAATTAATAAAAAAAGTATGTTGGTATTTGAAGCATCTTATTTTCGAAAATAATTTCATAGACAAGAAATATTTTTTTCCACGACGCCATTACTAGTTTAGAATCTCCAGCAAAAATTCCTCCGGCTATCGGATCACGTTCTTCTAAAACCTTAACTGTCATGCAGTGCGGATCTCTCCCGCTATTGGCTGACCTTGACGCAACGTCACGCTAACTACGATGCCATTCTGGGCCTCGTATATCAAGCCATTTCTTCAGTTATTTCCCCTCGTTCCGAATAATGGTGCGCGTCCGGCATCTGTTGTGAACAGTCCGGGGCGATGAACGGTTTCCCATGCGAGGATTAGAGTTGGTTTTGCGGCAACTCTTTGGCTGAAGTGGGTAGCCAAGATGACGTCCAATGGCGATTCCTAATCCGCGGAATAGTATTGTCAATATTCGCTGTGATAATAAACGAAGAAGAAAATAGTAGGATAAAGTGCAGTTTCCAGTAATATTACAGTTTAATTATAAATATTTGAAATGAAAATATTGCTTTGTTGCTCATTAGAAAATGAGTCTTGTTGAATTAAAATAAACTTTCATAAAGTTTTAATGTGGAGCCTAATGGCCGAGTGACTAGCGCGCGGTGCCACAAGCTTCGGGTTTGAGTCCCGGAGGTGCCATAGTGTTTGCAGTGACGTAGAATCCAATTTAAACCGTACGTCCCGTTTAATATGGTTGTAGAGCATTGGCCGTAAGGCTGACAACCCTATCCTGTAAAAAGAAGACATCTCTTGTCTTGAAATTTGCCTGTGTGCTGAAGACCGTAGTCCACCATGGAGCTCTTGCGCCAATAATGATGATGGTGATGAATGTTTTAACGTAAAAGCATTCTCCAGTTTAATATTCGATGGAATTATATTTACGTAGTGCTTTTCAATGTCTAAAAGCAAGTGTAAACTACATTTTCCTCTTGATGTTAAAAAATTGAGGAATTTCCATGCATATACGATACGAGATATTTAAAAGCATTCGTTTTATGAAGAAATTAAAACATCTATATTTCAATAAGAAGGGCCTGAATGGCCGAGTGTCTACGCTCTGGCTCTCGGTACCACAGATTTCGGATTCCAGTCCCGGCGGTGCCATGGATGTTTGTAGTGGTTCGGAATTCACTTTAAGCCGTAGGTCCCGGTCTCTTATGACCGTAGAGCGTCACAGAGCGCCCAATCAAACTTCTTCTCACCCACATCATTCCCAAACTGTAAAGGGGCAACTCAGCTCCAGGCACAGGGGCGTGGTCTGTTGTGGTGTAGTAATAGTAATAATAATAATAATATTGCCATCTTATACCAAAGAGTTTAGGTGTTAAAAATGAAAAATTGATGAATGTGATTTTATTACTTCATTTAAATAATCTTCTTTATTTAATAAAATTATCCTTTTTTGGTTTTTAATTTAAACAAAATATTTAAAACTAATAAAAAAATATTGGCATTTGAAGCATCTTATTTTCGAAAATAATTTCTTAGATGAGAAATAGTCTTTTCCAAGACGCCATTACTAGCTTCGAATCCCCAGCAAAAATTCATCTCACCGTCGGATCACGTTCTTCTAAAACCTCAACTGTTATTCACTACACGCAGCGCGGATCTCTCCCGCGATTGGCTGACCTTGTGGAAACGTCACGCTCACTGCGATGCCATTCTGGGCCTCGTAAATCAAGCCATTTCTTCGGTTATTTCCCCTCGTTCTAAATAATGGTGCGTGTCGTGTTTCCGGCATCTGCTGTGAACAGTCCGGGGCGATTCCCAGGCGAGGATCAGGGTTGGTTTTTGGCAGCTCCTTAACTGAAGTGGTAGCCAAGATGGCTTCCAATGGCGTTTCCTAATCCGCGGAATATCATTGTCAATACTGCGATAATAAATAAAGAAGAAAAGAGCAGGGTGAAGTGCAGTTTCTAGTAACATTACAGTTTAATTATAAATACTTGAAATGAAAATGTTACTTTGTTGCACATTAGAAATCCAGTATAAAATAAACATTGGGGAAGTTTAAATGTAACAATAATCGTCAGTTTATTGGTCAATGAAATTTAGTTTACCTAGTGCTTTTCAATGTATAGAATCTAGTGTACTGTAACTAAGTTTTCATCTTGGTTTTAAAAAATGGAGGAGTGTTCATGCACATACGATAGCAGATATGGGGTCTGAATGCCGAGTGGCTAGCGTTCTGGCGCTCAGTACCACAGGTTTCGGGTTCGAGTCCCGGCGGTGCCATGGATGTTTGAAGTGGTTCGGAATCCACTTTAAACTGTAGGTCCCGGTTTATTAGGATCGTAGAGTGTTGCGGGGACATTGTTACTCCGCGTCAGTGGCTTATCTTCAAGTTACACGCGCCCACTGAGTAATGCAAAGTGATTACGTCTGTGCAGCGCTAGCCTTAAGGCATCCAAGACCAAGCTGTATAAGTGTTTGCCAGCAGCATTAGAAAGAAAAAAAACGATACAAGATATTTAAAAGTGTTCGTTTTATGAAAAAATTAAAACAACTATACTTTAATAAGTAGGGCTTGAATTACGGAGTGTCTAGCGCTCGGTACCACAGATTTCGGATTCGAGTCCCGGCGGTGCCATGGATGTTAGTAGTGGTTCGGAATCCACTTTAAACCGTAGGTCGCTGTCTCTTATGACCGTAGTTCGTCACAGAGTGCCCAGTCAGACTTCTTCTCACCCACATCATTCCCAAACTTTAAGGGGTCAACTCAGCTCCAGCCACAGTGATGGGGTTTGGTGTGGTGTGGTGTACTAATAATATTGGAAGTCCTGTGATTTAACAGTAATAGTAGTAATAATAATAATATTTCCATCTTATGCCAAAGAGTTTAGGTACCAAAAATGGAAATATCAATTAGTGTGCTTAGTTTACTACTTCATTTAAATAAGCTTTATTCAACAAAATTACCCTTTTTTTGGTTTTTAATTTAAACAATATATTTAAAAAATATGTTGGCATTTGAAGCCATCTTATTTTCGAAGTTAATTTCTTAGACATAAAATATTCTTTTCCAGGACGCCATTACTACTTTAGAATCCCCAGCAAAAATTCATCCCACCGTCTGATCACGTTCTTGTAAAACCTTAACTGTTATTCACTACACGCAGCGCGGATCCCTCCTTGTGATTGGCTGACCTTGAGGAAACGTCACGCTCACTGCGATGCCATTATGGGCCTCGTAAATCAAGCCGTTTCTTCAGTTATTTCCCCTCGTTCCGAATAATGGCGCGTGTCGTGTTTCCGGCATCTGTTGCGAACAATCCAGGGCTATAAGCGGTTCCCAGGCGAGGATTAGGGTTGGTTTCGTAGCAGCTCTTTAGCTGGAGTGGGAGCCAGGATGGCGTCCAATGGCGTTTTCCTAATCCGCGGAATAGTATTGTCAATATTCACTGTGATAATAAACGAAGAAGAAAAGAGTGGGATAAAGTGCACTTTCAACAACATTACAGTTTAATTATAAATATTTGAAATGAAAATAGTGCTTTCTCTTATTGTAGATTATTACGGAGATCCTTGGCAGCGTAGCGGTTACCAGCTCCTTCATTGTAAAATGTTGAAACATAGCGGTGGTCTCATGCCATTTGAGTTAATAAGAAAAATAGATAATTAAATGTCCTTTTTTTTTAAAAAAGAATTATTTATTTAATAAAATTATAAAAAGAAAAATAACAAAAATTGCAAAACTGTAGATGATGAAATCAGTTGCATGTAATAAAAGTTGCGAGCTTTTTTCCTCTAGGCAGTTGTAAGGAATTAATTTAAAATATATAGAACAGTGCGAGGTCTTTTGCTATGTTTGCGGGAAGAAATATCCTAATCGTAATTTTGTAGGATATTTAAAACAGGGCTATTGATGTTTCGCATATCATTATAGAATTGAGTAAAAATTTTGTGAACAAATTGTCTTAAACTTGGAATAGAGGAACATATTGCTTTGTTGCGCGTTAGAAATTGAGTTTCGTTGCATTAAACAAAATATTTAAGCATTTGCAGAGTTTAGATGTAAAAATAATCTCCAGTTTAACAGTCAATGGAATTTTATTTACCTTGTGCTTTTCGATGTATAGAAGCTAATGTACTGTAACTACGTTTTCATTGAAGAATTTTCTTGCATATACGTTACGAGATATTTAAAAGTGTTCGTTTTATGAAGAAATTAAAACATCTATATTTTAATAAGAAGGGCCTGATTGGCCGAGTGGGTAGCGCTCCTACAGTCGGTACCACAGATTTCGGATTCAGATGGATGTTTGTAGTGGTTCGGAATCCACTTGATACAGTAGGTCCCGGTCTAACATGATCATAGAGAGTTGCGGAAGTATTGTGACTCCGCTACACGCACCTCCTGGGTAGTGCTAAATGAGTAACGTCTGTGCAGCACTTGCCTTAAGGCATCCAAGACAATTGTATGAGTGTTTGCCATAGGTGAATTAGAACAAAGATATTTTGATAAGAGGAAATGAAAGGTAAATAGTATCAGAGATTCTATGCACATTCAGAAATACGGAAGGCAATGTCATTTTTTTGTTTATTGTTAAGATGATGCATTGCGCGAAGATTAAAGTAACACTATTTGAAAGAAAATAAATATATTTGCATACGTAGATTTATATATATATATATATATATATATATATATAGTTTTAACGACAGATATGCATTCTGGGTATCAATATTACCCAAGATGCATCATGGGGGGGGAGGGGGTGCCTGATACATTACACTCACACAATGCTGCACTAATTTTATAATGGTGTCATTTGGCTTGACTACAATAGAAGGGATTTCCAACTTACGAGTTTGTGTCCCTTCCCAGTTCGGCATTGTACACATCTCGATACTTTTATTTTGGAAGATTAGCGAGTTACCTACCAAGGCACCTAACATCGACTTTTCTGTTTAAAATTGCAATTTTAATTAAAAACTGGAAGATTATTAAAAATAAACGACATTTTCTTTCTTTCGCTGAATAAAGTTTAAAAAATACTACATACTCTCCCTATTCAAGAACGTAATAGACACTCGCCTTATACAAGAACTTAATAAACACACCCTATAGAAGAACATATTAGGCACTCCCATGTAAGAACGTAATAGATTCTTATCCTATGCAAGAATGTAACAGATTCTTACTTTATACAAGAATGTAATAGATATGGACCCTATACAGGAACATAATACACACTCACCCTATGCAAAAATGTAATAGACGCTTACTCTGTACAAGAACGCAGCAAATTCTTACAAGAATGAAATAGAAACTCTCCCTTAACATTAAGATAATAAAAACCCCCCTTTACAAGTATCTAATAAAAGCTCGCCATATATAAAACCTAATAAAAACTCGCCTTAAATATTAACATAATAAAAACTCGCCCTATACAAGGACTTAATTAAAACTCGCCTTTAACATTAACATAGTAGACACTCATTCTATACAAGAACGTGATAAACACAGTCTGTAAGGAACGTAATAGATTCTTACTCTATACAAGAATGTAATAGACACTCGCCTTACGAAAGTAAAACATGAGATACAGTGCTTACTAAGTAAGGCTAAGTAGTATAAGATTATAAAAGTAAAAATTTCTTAAAATTTGTTCTTTATAAATTGCATTATATCATAAACTAAAGGACCCCATTAGTTTCTTTCCTCCTCCTCCTGTTAGTTTGAGGGCAAAACTTTTCTCCATATTTCGTTGGAAAATTTCACAATAAAAAAAAATTAAGAACTGGGAGGAAAAAAGTTAATTTACTCATTCTATCAAGATTTCACTCTATGATTAAGAACCTTAAAACAATTTTATTCTGTAGATTTTAAAAATGCAGAAACATTCGTCTTAAAAATAGCACATAAAATTAGATACTTTTCTAATCAGCAATGTGTTGGCAAAAACTGGTGAGATAGGTTACAAGGCTATTTACGAGAATATATTTCGTAACAATGCTCGTAAAGTAGGTCTTCGTTCGTAAGTTAAGGGATAGTTGGAAAACAAACTCTATTTTAGTTTTCTCTTGTCAGATTTTGTAACATAAATTTAGAAAAAATATATATAAACTAACACCCATTCCATCCAATTCTCTTTTGACGATGTTCAATATTTTGTGGTTTCCTTCCAGAAAACAGAGCCCAATTTCCTCACGATTCGATAAACCCTCCCTAAACAAGTATGTAATCTGTTCCTTCCCTCCTTTAGAACAAAACGCCTAATGCGATTTTCTTTTCCGTGTTCCATGATTTGAAAATGAAGACATAGCATGTCATTTTTCTAACAGAAAATCATTCTTCGCCCCCTCTCTTTCATCCCCTTAATAGTGTGGTAGGAATAAAAAAATTGTCTTTTAGGAATATGCTATTTTTTTTAAGAGAGATTGGCGAAATATGTATGCACATTTCGCCTATTTCTTGTTGAAAAAAGTATCACGAATGTCTAAATTATAGTGCAGGATGATGGTCTGTTGGATTTGAATCTATTATATGTGTCCTGTTTCAAAACTATGCCATCCCAACGTACCTCTTCATTGTAGGTTCATTTAACACATTGGAAAATACATTACGAAATTGCAATTGCTACTTATTCTCCTCGTTGTTTCGCTGCCTGATGGCCAATTGGGTAGCGTTCTGGCAGTTGGTACCACAGGCTTCAGGTTGGAATCCTGGCTGTGGCATGGATATTTGTTAGTAAGTGGTTCGGAATCCACGTTAAACTGTAGGTCCCAACTTAGTTGGATACAATTATTGGGACAACGTGAATCCACGTCAAACTGCAGGTCCCAACTTAGTTGGATACAATTATTGGGACAACGTGAATCCACGTCAAACTGCAGGTCCCAACTTAGTTGGATACAATTATTGGGACAACGTGAATCCACGTCAAACTGCAGGTCCCAACTTAGTTGGATACAATTATTGGGACAACGTGAATCCACGTCAAACTGCAGGTCCCAACTTAGTTGGATACAATTATTGGGACAACGTGAATCCACGTCAAACTGCAGGTCCCAACTTAGTTGGATACAATTATTGGGAAAACGTGAATCCACGTCAAACTGCAGGTCCCAACTTAGTTGGATACAATTATTGGGACAACGTGAATCCACGTCAAACTGCAGGTCCCAACTTAGTTGGATACAATTATTGGGACAACGTGAATCCACGTCAAACTGCAGGTCCCAACTTAGTTGGATACAATTATTGGGACAACGTGAATCCACGTCAAACTGCAGGTCCCAACTAAGTTGGGGATACAATTATTGGGACAACGTGAATCCACGTCAAACTGCAGGTCCCAACTTAGTTGGATACAATTATTGGGACAACGTGAATCCACGTCAAACTGCAGGTCCCAACTTAGTTGGATACAATTATTGGGACAACGTGAATCCACGTCAAACTGCAGGTCCCAACTTAGTTGGATACAATTATTGGGACAACGTGAATCCACGTCAAACTGCAGGTCCCAACTTAGTTGGATACAATTATTGGGACAACGTGAATCCACGTCAAACTGCAGGTCCCAACTTAGTTGGATACAATTATTGGGACAACGTGAATCCACGTCAAACTGCAGGTCCCAACTTAGTTGGATACAATTATTGGGACAACGTGAATCCACGTCAAACTGCAGGTCCCAACTTAGTTGGATACAATTATTGGGACAACGTGAATCCACGTCAAACTGCAGGGTCCCAACTTAGTTGGATACAATTATTGGGACAACGTGAATCCACGTCAAACTGCAGGTCCCAACTTAGTTGGATACAATTATTGGGACAACGTGAATCCACGTCAAACTGCAGGTCCCAACTTAGTTGGATACAATTATTGGGACAACGTGAATCCACGTCAAACTGCAGGTTCCAACTTAGTTGGATACAATTATTGGGACAACGTGAATCCACGTCAAACTGCAGGTCCCAACTTAGTTGGATACAATTATTGGGACAACGTGAATCCACGTCAAACTGCAGGTTCCAACTTAGTTGGATACAATTATTGGGACAACGTGAATCCACGTCAAACTGCAGGTCCCAACTTAGTTGGATACAATTATTGGGACAACGTGAATCCACGTCAAACTGCAGGTCCCAACTTAGTTGGATACAATTATTGGGACAACGTGAATCCACGTCAAACTGCAGGTTCCAACTTAGTTGGATACAATTATTGGGACAACGTGAATCCACGTCAAACTGCAGGTCCCAACTTAGTTGGATACAATTATTGGGACAACGTGAATCCACGTCAAACTGCAGGTTCCAACTTAGTTGGATACAATTATTGGGACAACGTGAATCCACGTCAAACTGCAGGTCCCAACTTAGTTGGATACAATTATTGGGACAACGTGAATCCACGTCAAACTGCAGGTTCCAACTTAGTTGGATACAATTATTGGGACAACGTGAATCCACGTCAAACTGCAGGTCCCAACTTAGTTGGATACAATTATTGGGAAAACGTGTGCACAAAATGTCAGTAGAGCGACAAACCAAACTAAACCAAACCTTATTGTTGCATGAAACTTGTGTTTCATTTGGTTTTTTTTAAAGATAGTTCAATATACTAATAATTTAATTTAATAATTTGTTGTAGATTATAATGAAATATCTAAATCCTATAACTATCTATCCGGTGCGTAGTATTTCTGAAGACCATACCTGCAACAACCAAAAAAATATTAATCTATGAGTAAGTAATTGAATTATGTGCCATTTAAAAGGAACGAGACAAGAAAAGGGAATTAGGATGATCTAATAATAATATGAATTTCGTTAGTTTATAAAAAAAAATTTTAAAAAATTAACCTCAAAAAATATTATAAAGCAAATTTTAGATCAAGGTTCGTGTATTAGTTTTGTAACAGTGCTTCCTCCTACACACTGGCAAGAACATTTCTCCCTCCCTGTGGCGTTTTGGAAAAATGGTCAGTTCGCCTCGAGACTCTCAGCTGAGAGGAAGTACAGCGCAACCACCCACTTCTATTGAAAAACGTTTAGTTTGTAGTCTCTGATCCAGAAAGAAAATATATAGTGCGGAGGAGAGGAAGTATATTTCGTGCACCTTCCGCGTAGCCGGGTTTTTTTCAATTCCTTCTATTAGCTCACATTCTCCCTATATATATATATATCTTGTTCAAATTTTCAATCTTTCATAAAATACTTTTTATTCATCCACTGAAGTTCAAATACATTTTTTTTTTGAACTTGTAGTGGATGACACTGGATGTGAATACAGTTTTTTCAAATATTAATTCATTCATTAAATTTAATGAATTAATTTGAGTTTTTTTATAAATTTAAGTTGCATATATCTACCAATAGATGGCGCCAGATAAACTTTAAAATATGAATGAAAATTGTTTATAAAGGACTTTCTGCAATAGAGTGAAAAAAATAGGAATTGACTTTAAAATTTTTTTTTATATTACTTGTTTTATAAAGGGTGTCCTGCAATGAATCTGTAATTATCCGTCTTTAAATGTATTAAATAATGTATGTATCTAATTGTGTGTATCTGGTGTTTGTGCGTGTATCAATAAAGCTGTGTGTTCTCCAACCTGAGCCCCATCTTAATCCAACCACACCCAGTTACAATCGGATTGCCCAATCTGCATACTACAGTTTGTTTTTATTTATTGTATGCGCTTAACATGAAAATACTTAACGAAATGGTGCCATGAACTTCTCGTTAGTTCAGCTGTTTGAATTATCTTCAACAAATAACATCGATGGACATTCAACATCGATGAAGCTCGAGTTCCACTTATGCATACGACAAGTAATGAGGGAAGGTCTTTCAGGGACCACTGCTCCATATATATGTGTTGTATGGGAGAGAATCCAGTTAACTCCCACGCAGCTTTTACACATTGTCATGATCTCCATCGAGACTCCGCGTTTCTGAAAGCAATGACTGCATTTGTAACTGTTAAAGGATTTGAACTTGATCCCTTTCATAAACTAGCTTCACACGTTACCACTGGACCATGATCAGGCCTATACAAGTTTAGAATTGGTCTTATGTCTTAACTCTATTTTGTAAGTCGGGGCTGACGGTCGAGTGATTAGCATTCTTTGGATTTTTATAATGGATTAGATTTTTGATTAGATTCATTAGATTCATTAGATTTTTGTAATGGTTCAGAATTCACTTTAAACTGTAGATTTCGCTCTGATATGACTGTAGAATGTTGGGCGTAGGGCTGAACACTCTATCCCGTAAAAAGGAACTATCTCTTCTCTCGGTATCTGCCAGTAGGCAGACGGCCTTGGCCCATCATGGGATAGGCAGGGGGTTAGTTAGTTTAATCTGTAAGCCTGACGTTTCCAAAATATATTGATGAATCTTATTCAATATCAGATTTAATTTTTATTACTTTTAATTACGTGCTACTTATAATAGATGTATTTTTAAACAAATATCTTTTACACGGTTTTTTTTTTCAACACTGTGCAGATAAGTGATGTTCAAGTACTTACCTTTCTTGAACACATTTGCAACGATTGTCCTGGTGAGAGTTAAACATTAGTAAATAAATTACATTTTTTCTCATATTGTACTACTTACAAAATATTTCTTAATTTTTTTTTCTTTTTAAATAAAACTCATATACAAAACCTGATATAACGATATATATTCCCGAAGATATCGTTGTTAAAAAATTAAAATTTATATGTACTTTTCATAATGGCTTTTACAAAATGTCGTGTCTAAGAGATCACAATACCTAAAGATTATCTAGTTAAACTTCTTTTCAAAGATTGTCTGGTTAATCTTTTCTGCGCCATGCAATGAGTAGAAAAAAGCCTCCCGTTCGGAGATAAGCATTGCAACATTATCTCGGCAATCGATTAACAGCTCAAAGCTCACGTCTGGTGTCATACATATTTCACCACCCCAGGGCGAAATTTAATTCCGTGTTAGCAGACGATAAGGAATCTTTTAAACTGTATTCCTCGAAAAACACCCCGAGCGTCATTTCACTTCTTTTCGAATGTATCGGTCGTTTCCACCACAACATCTGCCTGGAGCAGGGGCAATTTCGAAAGGCCCAGTGTCTTCCACAATGCACTGATTACCCATCGCCATGGTTACCGGGGTAGAAGAAGCAAGAAGAAAATGTCGTCTTTTCTAATGTCCAAAGAGGTGACTGTTCCAACAAAAGGTCCGGGGCAGATAAAGCGCCACCAGTCTGACTTATTGCGGGTCGCGTGGTATTATCTGTCGTTCCATATTCTGTCTGAAGTTAAAGGCTTCGCTGTAGTGCAGTTTTTCTTTTTTGGAACTAAAAGCTTCCATCACATTTAGGCTGAGTGACGTAGCAGTCTTTCCTGTTCGTGTTCTTTTTTCTGTCGTTGCCAACACTCGGTAGTTTTTTCTACTTTTTTTTTAATTTTTTGGAATAATATTTCTAAATGGCGCGTTCTTCTTGGAAGAGATAAGTTGTACATCGTTTCGCTCTGCAGACGATCGCTGAAAGAATGGGATCGCGAGTTGGCAACGGTTTCGCTGCTCGGGTTAGCACCAGCAAAAGATTTCCTACATGTCATTACAAATTATTAAAAAAAGACAAAAAGAAAATAAGACTTCTGAACAACTCGCAGCAGAACTCTCCCTTCTTCAAAAAAAAAAAAAAACCTCCTTTTAAGACAATCCGACAAGAAGGCGGTGGGAGTCAGCTTCCCTCACTTCTTATTGGAGAAGATATTTCTCAGCACATAGTCTGTCACCCATTACGAGGCAGCAACTCATGCTATAGTTCATATTTAATTTGTAGTTTTTTTGACCATTGAAGGTCGCGCATACATTCGCTAATCTCCTCATTATCCATGAAACTGAATATCTGCTATCCGATTTGAGTGATACGTTAGTCTCTTTAGTACAAAACTAATTGCATGTAATATAACTACCCACGACACTGTTTGTCTGCTGTCAAATTTGAGTGATTGATTGTTATTTTATACTTGTCAACTAACATACATTCCTCTCTCCTGGGAATGAAATGCCAAAACTGTTTTCGTGAGAAAAAATTCTATAGTATATTTCAATATTTAAAATAATTTTTTTTCTTCTCTTATTGTACTACTTACCAAATAATTCTTATTTGTTTTCTTTTCAATAAAACCTGACGTACAAAAAGGAAAAGATATTCTTGTTAAAAATTAAGATTATATATTTTTTTTCATAATGGACTGAACACAATACCTAATGATTATCTAGTTAAATTTCTTTTCAAATATTGCCTGGTTAATATTTTCTGCAACATGCAATGAGTAGGAGAAAGCATCCTGATCCCAGATAAGCATTGCAACATTATCTCGGCAATCGATTAACAGCTCAAAGCTCACGTCTGGTGTCATACATATTTCACCATCACCCCGGGGCGAAATTGATTCCGTGTTAGCAAACGGTAAGAAACCTGTCGTTTTTAAATTGTATTCCTCGAAATACACCTCGAGCGTCATTTCGCTTCTTTTCGAATGTTCCCACCAAGAACATCTGCCCGGAGCAGGGGGCCGTTTCGAAAGGCCCGGTGTCTTCCACAATGCACTGATTACCCGTCGCCATGGTTACCGGGGTAGAAGAAGCAAGAATAAAATGTCGTCTTTTCTAAGGTCCAAAGAGGTGACTGTTCCAACAAAAGGGTCGGGGCAGATAAAGCGTCACCAGTCTGACTTATTGCGGGTCGCGTGGTATTATCTATCGGCAATATTCTGTCTGAAGTTAAAGGCTTCACGGTAGCGCAGTTTCTTTTCCTTTCTGTTTTGGAACTAAAAGCTTCCATCACATTTAGGCTGAGTGACGTGGAAGTCTTTCCTGTTCGTGTTCATGTTCTTTTTGACGTTGCCAACACTCGGAAGTTTTTTTCTATTTTTTTAAATTTTTTGGAATAATATTTCTAAATGGAAGAGATTCTTGGAAGAGATAAGTTGTACATCGTTTCGCTCTGCAGACGATCGCGAAAAGAATTGGATCGCGAGTTGGCAACGGCTCCGCCAGCAAAAGAGTTTTCTAGGCATCATTACAAATTATTAAAGAAGGACAAAAAATAAATAAGACTTCTGTTCGACTCGTAGCAGAACTCTCTCCCTTCTTCAAAAAAAAAACTCCTTTGAAGACAACCCGACCAGAGGGCGTGGGGGTCAGCTTCCCTCAGTTCTCATTGGAAAAGATATTTATCAGCCCATAATCTATCACCCATTACGAGACAACAACTCATGCTATAGTTTATATTTAATCTGTAGTTTTTTTCGACCTTTGAAGGTCGCACATGCATTTGCTAAGCTACTCATTATAATGATACCGAATATCTGCTATCAGATTTGAGTGACACGTTATTCTCATTAGTAGAAAACGCTAATTGCATCTACTGTAACTACCCCCGATACTGTTTGTCTGCTGTCAAATTTGAGTTATTGATTGTTATTTTATACTTGTCAACTAACATACATTCCTCTCTCCTGGGATTGAAACACCAAAACTCTTTTCGTGAGAAAAAATGCTATAGTATCTTTCAATATTTAAAATAATCTTTTTTCTTCTCTTATTGCACGACTTACCAAATAATTCTTACTTTTTTTTCTTTTAAATAAAACCTGACGTACAAAAAGGAAAAGATATTCTTGTTAAAAATTAAATATATTTTTTCATAATGGACTGAACAAAATGGCGTGTCTAAGAGATCACAATACCTAAAGATTATCTAGTTAAATTTCTTTTCAAAGATTGTCTGGTTAATCTTTTCTAAACTAATGCAATGAGCAGGAGAAAGCATCCTGATCAGAGATAAGCATTGCAACATTATCTCGGCGATCGATTAATAGCTCAAAGCTTACGTTATGTGTCATACATATTTCACCATCACCCCAGGGCGAAATTGATTCCGTGTTAGCAGACGATAAGAAATTCGCCGTTTTTAAATTGTATTCCTCGAAGAACACCTCGAGCGTCATTTCACTTCTTTTCGAACGTATCGGTCGTCACCACCAGAACATCTGCCCGGAGCAGAGGGCAATTTCGAAAGGCCCGGTGTCTTCCACAATGCACTGATTACCCGTCGCCATGGTGACCGGGGTAGAAGAAGCAAGAATAAAATGTCGTCTTTTCTAATGTCCAAAGAGGTGACTGTTCCAACAAAAGGGTCGGGGCAGATAAAGCGTCACCAGTCTGACTTATTACGGGTCGCGTGGTATTATCTATCGTTGCATATTCTGTCTGAAGTTAAAGGCTTCGCGGTAGCGCAGTTTCTTTTCCTTTCTGTTTCGGAACTAAAAGCTTCCATCACATTTAGGCTGAGTGACGTGGAAGTCTTTCCTGTTCTAGTTCTTTTTGACGTTGCCAACACTCGGTAGTGTTTTTTTCTATTTTTTTTAATTTTTTGGAATAATATTTCTAAATGGCGCGTTCTTGGAAGAGATAAGCTGTTCATCGTTTCGCTCCGCAGACGATCGCGAGAATGACGCGAGTTGGCAACGGGTCCGCCAGCAAAAGATTTTTCTAGGCATCACTACAAATTATTTACTGGCAGATTTCAGGTTTGGAAAAAAATTTCGAATAAGGTTCTACTATGCTATGGCATCACTGTGAAGTTGTGAACTTTTTTTTTTCGTTCGAAACTTAAGAAATGGTTTTCAATTTCTGCTACTAGAAATTGAAAAAACTTGAATAGATCACTTTATTTCAGTCAGGTTGATTAAATTTTTGAGAGTTATTTATATCTCTATAAGATTTTTGAAACTGACGAATTATTTCTAAGCAAATAAATCCTTTTTTTCAATTCCTTCTATTAGCTCACACTCTCCCTATATATATCTTGTCCAAATTTTCAATCGTTCATAAAATACTTTTTTTTCATCCACTCAAGTTCAAATACATTTTTTTTTTTAAACTTGTAATGGATGACACTGGATGTTAATACAGTTTTTTTTCAAATATTAATTCATTCAATAAATTTAATTAATTAATTTTAGTTCTATATGGGAGAACAAAATTTCTCTTATGTAAGACATTTAGCAGGATATAAATTTAGGAATCAATACCGTCAATGGCGAAGCGTGCAGATCGCTGGAAATTAGCAAGCGAATAAATAGTAACAAACAAAAAATAATATTCCAACACCATATATAGAAAGGAAAATTGCAAAGAAATTCGCTTTCTATTTTGCCACTTAATAGTGTGATTCTGTCATATGTACATACATATTTATATTAATTGCAATTATTTAATAAAAAGTAAGGTCAACAAAAAAAAATTTTATTTTAATAAGTAGGAATTGACTTTAAATTTTTTTTTTTATATATATTACTTGTTTTTAAGTAGTTGTAGTTGAAAATAATGTAATAAAAACTAGAATTTCTCAAAGCATCCTTATGTGAAAAAGTTTTAAATTACTACTTTTTTAAATTTTTCCAATCCTATCGCTCTATCAAAAGTAAATTCATTTTTTAAATCTGTTTCAATAATTGAATGCCAAACAGTAATTAAATAATTTATTAAAAAATTTAATTATCTCATATTGCAGTATTTTCTCCTCAATTAATAGAGTTTTTGCGTATTTTTATAACGTATTTTTTTCTCCCTAGCGCGCATGCTCATAGGAATCATTATTACAGGTACGCATGTGCAATTTCCTATGAGCATGCGAGCTAGGGAGAAAAAAATACCGTGTTATAAAATACGCAAAAACTCTAATATTTTCGAATTCAATCATTTTTTTCGTTTACTAATATTTTTATATTTCCTTAATTTTTTCTTTCAGTTATACAATATTAAAGTGGCCTGATAGACGAGTGATTAGCGCTCTGGCGCACGGTACCACTGGTTTCGGGTTCAAGAACCGGCATTGCCAGGGATATTTGAAGTGGTTCAGAATCCACTTTAAACCGTAAGTCCCAGTCTCATATGACTGTTAAGCGTAGGCTGACAAACCTACCCCGTAAAAAAAAAGTCAGCGTTACGGAGCGAAATCAGACTTCTACTTACGGGCACTCCATCACAACAGAAGCTGTCCTCTTTCCCTTTCAACCCTGACACCACACAAACCACTACAAACATAAATAGCACCAAAAAGACTCGAACCCGAAACATTTGAATTCGAGCGCCCAATGTCAGGCCCCAACATCTAATATGACTGTAGAGCGTTAGGCGTACGATTAAAAACCCTACCCCGCAAAAAGGAAAATATATTCTGTTTCGGAATCTGTCAGTAGGCAGACGGTCTTGGCCCACTATGGGGCTGATGCGTCAATGATTAAGAGGATGTAATATTAAAGATCCTCGTTTTTTATTTTTATTTGAATTTCACTAAGCAATAACTTGAAATCTTGTCATAATTATTACATCATCGTGTAAATATATATTTTAAATTAAAAGTGACAAATTTACAGATGAATTATTATTTTTAATTGCGTTGAGGACTGGATCGTATTGGCCATATTCCTGTGGGCAGCCCAAACAGGGCTGCACCGACGAACACTGTTAGTCATTTTGCACTACCCAGGGGGCACGTGTAGCTTGGAGATATACCACGGACGCGAGCAGTACTACCCCCACAATACTCTACGCCCCTATTAGACGGGGGCCTACGGGTTAAAGTGGATTCTGAACCGCTACAAACATCCATGGCACCGCTGGCACTCGAAGCCGAAACCTGTGACACCGAGCGCCATCATTAAGGGCTAGTCATCAGGCCCCTGTTTACATATGAAATAATTTCCTGTGTGTAAATTTATGTTTACAATAAATTTATGCCGCAATGCATTAAAATAAATTATATATTAAGATTAAAAACATTTATTTAAAACATTATTTCAAAGAAATGTTATCTAATGTTATTTTTTAGTAATTCAATAATGACTAATATTATTTGTAAGCATGTTATTTATAAATATGTGTTCCGAAACTTTTCATTAAGCATTCTGTAAAGAAGAAATCTGCAGATCTGCAATACGAGCGATTAAAAATTTATTATACATTCTCTATGAATCCAGCTGAAATGCATAATTAATTAATTAGAAATGGGAGTCACCTTATTTTTATTCAATTATGCACGGATTTAATCCGGTTTGTGATTCTTTTGAGGCAATGGTAATCTTCCTTGATGGGATTCTGCAAATTCCATTTTCCCTTCTAGACAACGTAGATGGGGGTATAAGAGGTAAAACTTGAGAACAATCATTGAAAATGTACTTATTAAGTTTTCTTCTGTACTTCTTTAGTATTTAATTTTACAACTTGGAAGCAGATATTCGCTAATACAGTTTTTAAATTAATTTTAAAAAAAAAACAGAAAAATATATATGGAACATTTAAATACATCATCATCCTCTTCTTCAATAGCGCCACAGTTCATGGTGGGCAAAGGCTGTCTGTAGACAGAAAGATTCCGAAATATAGGAGGTTTTCTCTTTTTACGGGATAAGGTTGTCATCTCTGAGCCAAACAATCATACTACGATGAATACGGTGAGACTACGGGGAATTCCGAACCAGTACAAACATCCGAGCTCATGGATGTTTCGGTCCATCCAGGACTCAAACATTATACTTGGGGCACCGAGCTCTATTCCGTGGTGATTGTTGCATTGTATAATGCGTCTCGCATCTGTTGTCGTCTGTTAGCGACTAGTTGTGTCAGGTGGTTTTGTGTCGTAGGCGTCTGGTGGACGGAAGCGCTCCAATCTCTTTATATTAATTTATTTGCAATATTAACAATACTTTAATACACATGGCGCCCTGTGCCTCTTCTGCAATATCAATTCTATTTTATACTTTTAAATCGTAAACGCATCACATACGGTCCCTGACCGTGGTTCCCTCCTGGTTCCTTCTGCCTGCCAGATTTTCAGGGTTTTTTCTCATATGACACAATGCGGGAAATTTACTCCTAAAAGTCCTCCAAAAGGTAATTTGTTGTTATTGTGACTAATACTCAATGTCCTGCAGCGCGGGACGGACACCCCATGAGGAGTCGACTCATGGATGGAGAGAGAGAGGGGGGCCGCTTCTGTTGTGTTGGCGCACCAGTATGTAGAAGTTTGACTTGGCTAAGGACGGACGGCTGAAAAGGGCGAGTCGCTAAGGAAGGACGGCTGAAAAGAAGGCCTTATAGGTGGAACTATCCGCTATTTGCATATCGTATAGGAAAACTGGAAGACTGGAAGACTTCCCACCAGGAAGTCTGACTCATGAGGCAGGATGCTGAATATCTCAAATGCCAACCAGTCTCCTCGTTTTTGGAAACCGTGTCTACAACAAAATCGCCAGCGTATTGAATCTCACCTCTAATGCTCATACCACAGGTGTCGGCTTCGAATCCCGGCGGTGCCATGGATGTTTGTAATGTTCGGAATCCACTTTAAGCCGCAAGGTCCCGTTCTCATATGCTCATAGAGCGTCACAGAGCCCAGTCAGACTTCTCAACCCCCTCTTTCCCAAACTGCAAAGAGGCAACTCTGCTCTAGGCACAGTGATGTGGTGCGGTGTAGAAGTCCTACTGTTTACCAGTGACGCACATTGCCACGAGTTGGACCATACAATTTCCTCCACTCATTATCCACCTTGGGCTGCTCATGAAGTCCATAATAGGAATATGAAGCTCATCGGTGTTCAACAAATATATATATATATATATATATATATACACTATAAATATATCTCTGGCGTAAAACTGATTTAACAAAAAATGATATGCAGATTTTTAAAAATTATACTTTTTCTAAGGTACATATGCAGAAAACTCTACAGCATATTTGATCCCATACAACAGAACAAAGTTAATGTCTGAAAATTTAATGAATGACATCATTAAAATCATACAGAGCTGTAGAATTAATTAATACAAAAATTTTCTGAAATATGTAAGATGCACCTAATAATTATTATTATATGTAAATGAAGCGAAATGCTTTATATCAGGGGTGGTCAGCCCGATGCTTGTCTTGAATAGTTTTACTGCCTGTCAGATTTGTCACACTTTTACAAAATTTATTTTATAATGGCCAAAGTACTGAAAACGATGTATTAAAAAAAAGTACATTATGTGGGCATCCATCTATTCAAAAATTAATTGCTGATATTATGAGATAAAGTTAACTTTGATATATTCTTGCAAATATATGACAGTTATTGCCTGTTTTATTGATGACTTTACGGTTATGAGTTCGCAGAATAATTAAATTATATTCTACGAACTCATGATGCGCGAGCATCTTGGAACATCTAATAAAACAAGTTCTATGTTTCACTTTAAATGACCTCAGTGACGCAGTGACCATCCCTAGATACGCAGAGTTGATTATTAATAGGAGAGCAAACCAGACTCTCAGTTGAAGTTGTTAGCATTTTTGGTTCAACTTACACCTACGAATTGTTTTTTTTAAAGTAAATTGACCCAACACAAAACACGCTCAAACATAACGGACCTGCAACACAGATTACAATGTGCAAATACCCAAATTGAGATCGATTTGCAAAAGCTAAATGAAAGAGTGGAGAAACAAATATCGCACTAGTAAAATAAATATTTTTTAATGATTTCATTTACAAATTTTTATCTATTTTATATTTCCTTTTTAGTATTATATCTTTCTTTACAATGTATAGTAAACACACAATAATAGTAAACACGCAAAAATACTAACTCATTCTGTTTCAATGTTTCACTCCTAAAAATGTCTATAGTGTTTCTAAATCTAATATAGGGATATATAATTTTATATGCGACCCGCGCAGTTAGGATGCATCTTCAAAGTGACCCGCAAGATCACTTGGGATGGCCACACCTGCTTTACATCCTACTTTCTACCGCAAGAAAACGATGAAGTGACACATTATGAAAGCCAAACTCATTTAAATGATAAAATCAGGCCCAAAGCAAAAAAAAATCTTTTTTGGCAGAAAAAAAATGGTTTGCTAAAAAGGTTCATTGACTGCAGAAAATGGAGAATTTGCAGACAGATTGAACACAAAGAATTCTTTTTTCCTTGATTCTCAACGCATGATTGCAGAAACGTGTCCTATCTCCAAATGGAAGAATGTATTTCTCTATCAGATTTACTTTTTTTTCAATTGGAAGTGATTTTTCTTTACCTTACTCTGGTCCCGATTTTAAACTAATTGCTGTGCTCAGAATACTGTTTCCGGACTTTTTGGCCAAACTCGACTGACCACACAGAATTATGATGGATTGCCTCATCAATTATTTGTTAAACAAATATAGAGCGAATCTGACTTGGTCTGATGCATAATGTTCGAAAGTAGTTCCAAAATTTTATTCCTGTATTTTTTTTTTTAATCATTTCCTATTGGTAGCCATAATATGTATTTTAATTTATTATATTCACGTAGAATTATATTTAAAATGTGCAATTTTATTTAATTCGTTTTTATTGGTTTTTTTCGACTGTCAGGCTTTTTTACTTAAATGAGGGGTCTCCAAACTACAGCCCGCGGGCCAAATTCGGACCGCCAGTGTCATCAATCTAGCCTGCAACAGCGAATAGCTTATTGTTGCTTTAGTAGGATAGATAAAAAAAACACATTAAAACACTAGAAATTAGAGATAATGGCAGAAAAATTAAAACAGTTTTGGCCCTTGATACTCACTGGAGTAAACAGTATGGCCCTAAGGCTGGAAAGTTTGGAGACCCCTGACTTAAATTATTCACCACTACAACAACATATATGTAATAGATTCATATAAATACATATAGATTCCTATAGATCCAGAGTACAACCACTGGGAGAGGAGTGCCACTATGCACACTTAGCCTTTGCCAACAGAATTCAGAAAGGACACCCCAAGGCTGGAATCTAGAAGATTCTCATATTCCGGTCAAGATCAACACAGGACATTCCAATCTGCTTTTACATACCATAATACATACAATCTACATACCATGATACTTCCCTAAATTATTCACCACTAGAACGACAGATATGTAATAGATGCATATGGATACATATAGATTCCTATAGATCCAGAGTACAACCACTATAAGTGGGCTGCTACTTTGCACACTTACCCTTTGCCAAAATAATTCAGAAAGAACATCTCAAGGATAGTATCTGGGAGTTTCGCACCTTTCCGGTTAAGATCAACGACAGGACATTCCAATCTGAAGATTTACCATGCCTCTTCCTTAAATATTTCACCACTTGAACGACAGATATGCAATAGATTCATATGGATACATATAGATACAGAGTCAACCACTGGAAGTGGGCTTCTACTGTTCACACTTATGCTTTGCTAGAACAATTTAGAAAGGAGATCCAAAGTATGGCATATAGGAGTTTGGCACCTTTCCGATCAAGATCTACGACAGGGCATTCCAATCTGCGAGTACATTCCATAGTACATACAATCTACATACCATGACTCTTCCTTAAATTATTCACTATTAGTATGACAAATAATATAGATTCACAGGGATAGATGACGTCTATTAGCACGACAGATGTAATAGATTCATAGAGATACATATAGATTCAGAGTACAACCACTAGACGGGACCTGCTACTATGCACATTCTTCCTTTGCCATCACAGTTCAGAAAGGACATCCCAAGGATGGTATCTGGGAATTTCGCATCTTTGCGATCAAGATCTACGATAGGACTTTCCAATCTGTGCGTACATACCATCGTACATATGACTCTTACTTAAATTATTCACTATTAGTACGATAGATATGTAATAGATTCATATAGATTCCTAAAGATTCAGAGTAAAATCACTGAAAGGGGACTACTATTACGCATGCCTATCCTTTGCCAACACAATTCAGAAAGGACATCCTAAGGTTGGCATTTGCAAGTTCCACATGCTTCCGATCAAGATCTACGACAGGGCATTCCAATCTGCGGGTACATGCCATAGTACATACAATCCACATACCATGACTCTCCCTTAAATTATTCACTACTAGTATGACAGATATGTAACAACCACTGAAACCAGGTTGCTGCTATGCATTATTATCCTTTGCCAGCATAATTCAGAAAGGACATCCTATCATTTGGAAGTTTCGCATGCCTCCGATCAAGATCTACGACAAGACATTCCAATCTTCGAATTTACAATGGCCCTTCCTGCTATAGGCATCGGTGTTTAATTAAATAACATTTTTTTGACAAGGGATCTCTGCTTATTGCTTTCTTTAATGTCCTGGAATCATAACCTCGGTTACAGCTTATTCAATGGACAATGTTAATAATAAAAACGCGATTAAAGACGATTTTTTTTTTCAAACGCAGTTTCCTTTGACATCTTTTTTTATACTAAAATCGAAAATATGCATTGTTAAAAGTACAATCAGTAACTTTATTTATTTTGTATTAAAGGAATGCAATTATCAATTCTTCCATTCGGATTGCAATCCCGAATAAGAACTGAAATCCCAGGAGATGTAGTCAGAATATTCGGGACCGTCATATGATTCGCTGCTATTATTACTAACAAGTAATAAAAAAAAAAATTTTAAGTCAATTCCTACTTTTTTTTCCTTCTATTGCAGAAAAGTCTTTTATAAATAATTTCCATTCAATCTTTTAAGTTTATCTGGCGCCATCTATTGATAGATATATGCAACTTAAATCTAAAAAAAACTAAAGTTAATTAATAAAATTTAATTAATGAATTAATAACTGCATTAGCATTCAGTGTCATCCACTACAAGTTAAAAAAATGTATTTGAAGTTGAGTGGATGAGTAAAAAGCATTTTATGAATGATTGAAAATTTGAACAAGTTATATATAGGGAGAGTGGGAGCTAATAGAAGGAATTGAAAAAAAGTCTTCACTTTTACTCGTTTTGTAAAAAAATAACGAATTAAATGCAAAAGGTAAATAGCAATAAATGCCTACTCCGCCATCTTTTGCATATTAAAGGACACAGAGTGGCTCTTAAGCAGCATATTGTTATGCTAGAGTATGTGTGCGTCCCTTGAAAGGGGGTGTTTGTTGGTCTCTGCACCTGACCGGATGGGAGTCCGATTTGTCCAATGGGATGACCCATTTCCGGTGGGTGCAGGTCTTTTGCCACAGCTGCGGGTGAAGGGGATATCTCTGGAAAATATTTTAATTGGCAAGGCCCATACAAAACTTCGGGCCATAACGTCAAAAATAACCATTTACCAAGACTTTTAAAACTCTCGTTATCTCTCCTTGGAGATTTATGGACGGGGGTGAGTCCACCGAATGGATATAGACCCTGATATGGTGTCGGCAACCTGAAGGCATACGAAGGCATGCGCACTCGTAGGGTATAGGTTATTGCGGATTTTTGGTATGGGTTATTGAGGATTTCAATATGTGTAAACAGAGTAGCTAGTTGTTAAGAGTATTGGGTATTGTTTAATTTAAGGTCTTAAAGTAATGACAACACTACAAAAAGAAGATAATTTATTTTTGCAATATAGCAGTCGTTCAAATGATAAATTGAAAAAATTTTCGGTTGATGTAAAATTTGTTTCGAAATATTGTTTTTGTTTTAATGCAGCTGGCAAGTACTTCGACAGTTGTCTTGGATGCCTTAAGGCAAGCACCGCACCGATGTTACTCACTTGGCACTACCCAGGAGGTGCGTGTAGAAGATGAGCTACGGACGCGGAGTAACAATACCCCCGCAACAATCTACGATCCTATTAGACCGGGACCTACGATTCAAAGTGGATTCTGAACCACTACAAACATCCATGGTACCGCCGAGACTCGACCCCGAAACCTGTGGTACCGAGCGCCAGCCATTCGGTCCTTCAAGCTCTTGTTTTGAAATATAGTACTTATCATTTTCTTAGATTTATTTTAATATTTATTTTTTCAAAACAAACAAACAGACGATTTTAGTTCTCCCAGTCAGAAAATAATAAATAAATTACTTAATTTAAGTTCAACTTGATGTTTTTCATACTAATTAATTCGTTACGAGCAATAAATTAAAAAAAATAAAATTTTCATATTAATAACAGTGTAACTTAAAAACTTTTACAGCTGAAAATGTGCATGCAATTTTAACGCGTAATTATTTTTTTTTCAACAATAGTCAACACTAAAATGTTATTAAAATACTTCCATTAACATTTCAATTCGGGCATCACTCAGAATATCTGTCACGTTGACCTGTGTTCGAAAACGGACACACCCTTTTGTCAATGGATATTGTTTAAAAACAATCCCAATGGACTTTGCTCATTCAATATTCATGTATTTCATATTTTATGAGTCGAATGTCTATTTCGAAATAAAGTAAAAGTTGTTTTGCACGTCAACAAATACTGAAAAATTAAATTCACAGAATATTCGAATTCAAATGACCATATTATGGCCTGCCTTTCATCTATCTAATAAATAAATTAAACTGGTTATTTACTTTATTTTCTACATGAATATAAGATCGATTCTTTATTCAAAATTTAAAAATTCAGAATATTAATTTAATTATCTGTTCATAACCATTAAAATTCAGTTCATATAATTTATATATCAAATTTTTAATTTTCCATTTTATTTACATTGAAATCTTTCAACATTAAAAAAACTTTAGTTAGTCCACCGATTGAGTGGAAAATTGGCAAGATGCCAAGTCGAGCGGATTTAAAAATGCTGGTAGTAGGGTAGAAAAGTAATTTCTGGCTGGGTTTAATTACAATAGTAATTACTTTAATTATAATAAAAATTTTATATTGTGCAATGTCGAAAGAAAAATGAAATGAAATTCTACACTAACTATTACATTTTCTTTTAAAACGTTTTTGCGCTACTTATATCTGCCTATCACCCCTAACAAGTAATCGATTCGTCCGTTTCCGCTTTTAAAAACCGGATGCTTACCTTTCCGCATAATCGGTAATATAATTTAACTTGCTGCCCGACTCATGGCCTATTGGCAACGTGTGTAGAAGGGATGAGGTTCGAATTCCCTAGTGGTGTTGTTGTTGTCACTGCTTTTAGAAACGAAATGATGGATTGATGGATGGTGATTGTGTGTAAAGTCTCGAATCGATAGTCAGATGATCTGGTGGGAGTTTTCTGGATTTACACCCTTATCATACTCTAATGCGTGTCCTCCTGGAAGGCATTTTCTTACCATATCACTTATCTGTGTGCTGCTTGTAGTAGATAACAGTTCGGCTGACATGTGCATAGGCTGACACATAGATGGCTCTACTAGTATTAAATCCATGTGATTTTTAGTTAGCCCTATCCTTCAAAAGACACGTGTATAAATTGGACAGCTGTTGCAATATTAGTATGTGAGTTATAGAATTTTTAGTGAAGCAACTTTTGTTAGTTTGAAAAAAGGGATAAAAAGGAATTTCGTGTGTTACTTAAAGCATTGCTTTTCGGCGAAAAAAAATACTATTGAAGCCAAGGCTTGGCTTGATAAACATTATTCGGACTTTGCACCAGGGAAATCAACCGTAGAGAAGTGGTTTGCTAAATTTAAACGAGGCGAAATGAGCATCGAGGACGATGCACGCAGTGGACGCCCCAAAGAGGCTGTTACTGACGAAAAACATCAAAAAAGTCCACAAAATAATTTCTGATAACCGTAAAGTGAAGTGGATTGAGATAGCCGAGACCCTAAAGATATCAAAGGAACGTGTTGGACATATTGTGAATAAATATTTGGATATGCGAAAGCTCTGTTCGAAGTGGGTGCCGCACAGAGCTCACAATCGACCCAAACCAACAACGAATGGATGATTCTAAGCAGTGTTTGGAGCTTTTCAATCGTAATAAACCCGAATTTTTGCGTCGATATGTGACAATGGATGAAACAGGGCTCCATCATTTCCCACCGGAGATCAATCGACAGTCAGCCGAGTGGACTGCACGTGATGAACACTAAAAATGATATAACACACATACTAATAGTGCAACAGCTATCAAATTTATACACGTGTCTTTTGAAGGATAGGGCTAACTAAAAATTATATGGATTTAATACTAGTAGCGCCATCTATATGTTAGGCTATGAACTTTTCAGTCCACCTGTTACATGATGTTCCTCGATGTTTCATCCTCATCATTCTAACTCGTAAGGTATACGTACCATAGGTACGAGTATACGATATTTAAAAAAAAAACCTCTAAATCAAAATCTGATAAGATATTATGATAAAAATTGTGTCAATTGAACTTTTATATACGAAAACTGTCAAAATGGGTACTCTGAACCTTTTTAATCGTCACTTTTTATTCATTCAATGTAACTTGCCATGCAACTTTTTTTTTTGCCATATTTTTTTCTGTTTTTATTCATAAAATTATAGGCATTTTTTTCAACATCGTGTTTTTTCGTTTCCTTGATCACGTTTTCGTGTCCGTGATCAGTTTCTCCTTTCCTTGACCATTTTCAACGTTTCTGACCGGTTATTTCAAAAAAAATTTCTTTCACGAACTATTCTTACTGGTTTATTTAAATTTCTTTTACGAATTGTTCTTATTGATTTATTTAAATTTCTACTAAAAAAGTTCTTTTTTTTTTTTTTTTTTAAATGAAATCGTTTGGAATTCTGCATTTTTTTTTATTTTACATTTTCTTTCATGTGCTTTTTTTATAAAACCGTTTAAAATTCTGTATTGTTTTTTTGTTTTTTTAATTTCATATGCTTTTTTATAAAATCCTTTGTAATTCTATAGGTTTTTTATTTTTTTTATTTTCTTCCATTTGTTTTTTTTATAAAATCGTAGGGAATTAATTCTACAGGTTATTTTTCTATTTTTTTTCTGGGTTTTTTTATGAAATTCTATAGTTTATTTAAAACTTCTTTCATGAACTTTTTATAAAACCTATGAAATTCTGTAATTTTTTTTTTTTTTTTAATTTTACGTGCTTTTTTATAAAATCGTTTGGAATTTTATATATATTTTTTAATTTCTTCCACGTGATTTTTTTATAAAATCGTCTGGAATTCTAAAGTACTATATTTTCGTTTTCAACGATAACTGATGAACAAAATTTTTTGCTTGAATAAGATTTATTCATACTTTTTCTTTCCTTATTTGTTTAAAATTTGTTATGCGTTTTTTTCTTACTTTAAACTGTAAATCGTATGATATGATAAAATATACCATAAAATTTAGACCGAAATTTATTGGATTAAATTTATACCATATATTTAAACCGAAATACTTAACCTGTATAGCGGGATTTTTCGTTGCCTTGATCAATTTGTTCGTTTCCTTGACCACT
Source organism: Caerostris darwini (assembly GCA_021605075.1). Lineage (NCBI taxonomy): Eukaryota > Metazoa > Arthropoda > Arachnida > Araneae > Araneidae > Caerostris > Caerostris darwini. Next base: position 58,069 of record BPLQ01006665.1, on the reverse strand, counting down.
TTCAACGTATCTTACTGGTTCATGAGCTATTCTTATTGTTTTATTTCAATATCTTTCACAAGCTCTTTTATAAATAATAATCTTTTAAATTTCTTCCACAAGCTTTTTTATAAATAATAATTATTCAAATTTCTTTCACAAGCTTTTTTTATAAATATTTATTTCAATTTCTTTCACAAGCTTTTTTTATAAATATTTATTTCAATTTCTTTCACAAGCTTTTTTTATAAATAATATTTATTACAATTTCTTTCACAAGCTTTTTTTATAAACAATATTTATTTAAATATTTTTCGCAAGCTTTTTTTATAAATAATATTTAAATTTCTTTCACAAGCTCTTTTTATAAATATTTATTTCAATTTCTTTTACGAGCTTTTTTTATAAATATTTATTTCAATTTCTTTTACAAGCTTTTTTTATAAGCAATATTTATTTAAATGTTTTTCGCAAGATTTTTTTTATAAATAATATTTATTTTAATTTCTTTCACAAGCTTTTTTTATAAATAATATTTATTTCAATTTCTTTCACAAGCTTTTTTTATAAATAATATTTATTTCAATTTCTTTCACAAGCTTTTTTTATAAATAATATTTATTTCAATTTCTTTCACAAGCTTTTTTTATAAATAATATTTATTTCAATTTCTTTCACAAGCTTTTTTATAAATAATATTTATTTCAATTTCTTTCACAAGCTTCTTTTATAAACAATATTTATTTAAATGTTTTTCGCAAGCTTTTTTCATAAATAATATTTATTTAAATTTCATTTGTAAGCGTTTTTTATAAATAATATTTATTTGAATTTCTTTCTCGAGATAATATTTATATAATTAAACAATAATAAAATTAATAATAACAAAATAACAAATTTATCAATAATAGTATAAATTATTAACAATAATAAACTTATACTTATTTAAATTACTTTCACAAATTTTTTTATAAATAATATTTACATTTCTCTCCCGAGTTAATAATTATGTAATTAAATAATGTAAAATTGTTCCAAAAGGTCGTCTGGTGAAAGAAAACACAATTTTATTCCAAAGTGAAAATGAAATTTTTCAAGAAAAAAAATTTTTTGGAATTCTACAGTTTTTATTTTTTAAGACTACTGTTATGCTTTTTCTTTTTACATTAAATTTTAATGGATAGCCTGTATATCGTTACATTTTTTTTTCTAATTTGTTTTATTTTGCTCCATTAACTTTTAAAAACAAAGATTAAATTTATCCGTTAATAGAAAGGGAAGGGGTATAAACGAGTTGTTTTGTTTAAGAATAACTGCTTCCAGTTGAGCGTGAATATTAATAACTGAAAGAAATATGTTTCCTACTGAATAATCATTGCTGGTTTTGACATAAATCTTTTTTTAGTATTTTTTTTTTTTTATTTAAAAGAATTAACATTACTTTTTTTAAAATTCGAAGTAATTAGTGCATATGTGAAGAAACAAATTTTGAATTGGTTATGCAAAGTTTAACTTTTAAAAATTTACGGGGACCTAGATTTAGTCACAAAAAAATTACGCTATACCAGGTAACAAGTAATTTTTTTTTTTATTAAAATTTAATAACATAAGTCTGACTCAGAACTCAATTGCGATGTACAAAAAGAAAAATTCAAATTTTCTGACGCCATCTATTGCAGTCTCTGCTTTCAGAATAGAGAAACTATATGGTGATTGTGGCAACGTCAAAAAGTGCTTTGTATGGACAGTCGACTGTCTGGTGGGTGTTTTCTAGGGTTTTGCTTTTCTCCTAAGACACAAATCTAAGACATTTATCTCTTCTATACTAGATGGTGAGGGTGACAATATGCAAAAAGTATCTTGTGTCGACATTCAGGCTGCCTGGTGCTTTTGGGTTTTTTTTTTTTTTTTTTTTTTTTTTTGTCAATCTACGGTCATTTTCTGTTCAAAGGCTAATTAGACTGGGACCTACAGCTTAACGTGGATTCCGAACCACTCACAAATATCCAAGTCAAAGCCAGAATTCGAACCTGAAGCCTGTGCTGCAAAATGCTAGAGCACTACACAATTGGTCATCAGGGTGCAGTTCCTAGTGGGAGTTTTCTAGATTCTTTCTCCTAAGACACAATTCTAAGATATTTATCTCTTCTATACTAGATGGTGATTATGGCAACGTGCAAGAGTGCTTTGTATCGACAATCAGACTTCCTGGTGGGAGTTCTCTAGGTTATTTCTCCTAAAACACAAACGCCTCATTTATCTAAGACATTTATCTCTTCTTCGGCTATCGTTGGTCTATTTAGGGCATATATTAACGGAATAGAAGATCTAACGACGTACAAAAAATTTCCGTAGAGATCCCTCAGGAAGGCAACGACAGAAAAAAAAAGCGAAGCATTTCCTGCTTACAAATTTAAAATATCCATTTTCGGCGTTGACATGGAAGCTTTTGGATCTGCTTCATCAGAATTAAAACAGATAATCCTCTATTTGAAATCCTCGTATTGTTAAAATAAATACCGACAAAGAATTTTCAAATTAGTGAATTCAATAAATAAGGATGAAAACCAATAATAATGAAAAGCAATGAAAGACATCAATGAATCGATGAGAATAAACAGCAAAAATGGATCAATGACATTATATTTTCCAAATTTTGAAATGAAATTTGAATGTTTTGAACTGTCTCTAGCGCTTAAAAATTAACGGATACATGCAATGCTAAACGAAAGTCATTATCCAATTAGTCTTTGGAGTAATTAGACCATTCTAAGCCATATTCGGGAACATTCGGACGTAATTAACGTTTTGCTAGTAAATCTCATCAGAATAAAATCAAATTAACCACTGCTGCATGCAGCATTCGATCTTGTTAGTTGGGAAATGCCGTTCGTTTTTTTCCCACCCATACCGTCCGATTACCCTGCAAAGCGGTTACTAATTACCAAGACTCGATTAGCAGATGTAAGTTAGAAGTATCGGCACATTTTCGCAGGATTATTTTGAAAATGAACCCCGGGGATGACTTTAACGATTGGGTATTTGGAATTGAATATCATGGTTTAAATGATTTTGGAAGAGTTTTGGTTTTCTTTTAATAAAGTCGTTATCTTGAATAAGGTGCCTGTGTTAGCATATATAAATATAATCGACTTTATGTTTTGAACAGTCCAGGAACTCAAACAAAAACTCCTGCTAATAAGTGTTCTAACTCAAAAAAGTGAAATTACATAGAAGATTTTATGTATAAATATAATCTTTTATTTTCATTAAATCATAAAATGGATATTTAAGAAGTTTTTTTTTATCATAAGTGAACATATGTATTTTGATATGAGATCTATGGAATCCACATAAAATGCTTGGGGAGGAAGAAAAGTAATCTATTAAATAATAACTTATTTAATTTCTGCAGGAAAGTCAATGAATTTTTTATTTTAAAAACTTTCATGTAAAATATGCACTTATTTTTTAATTGATTTTAATTATGAGCACTTTAAAATTCACATGAAATATGTATGTTGCCAATATCAACTCTTTGTCGTCCAACGTCTAGTCTGAAACGACATCTTCTTTTGCAACAAATCCAACGTCGAGTGTGATTCGACATCTTCCTTTGCAACAAATCCAACGTCGAGTGTGATTCGACATCTTCCTTTGCAACAAATCCAACGTCGAGTGTGATTCGACATCTTCCTTTGCAACAAATCCAACGTCGAGTGAGATTCGACATCTTCCTTTTGCAACAAATCCAACGTCGAGTGAGATTCGACATCTTCCTTTGCAACAAATCCAACGTCGAGTGTGATTCGACATCTTCCTTTGCAACAAATCCAACTTCGAGTGTGATTCGACATCTTCCTTTGCAACAAATCCAACGTCGAGTGTGATTCGACATCTTCCTTTGCAACAAATCCAACTTCGAGTGTGATTCGACATCTTCCTTTGCAACAAATCCAACGTCGAGTGTGATTCGACATCTTCCTTTGCAACAAATCCAACTTCGAGTGTGATTCGACATCTTCCTGTGCAACAAATCCAACGTCGAGTCTGGCTGGACACGTTTTTTTAAATTTAAATGTACATGGTTTAACAGTTTTAGAATTCTTTTTCCTTGTAATTATATTTTGTTTTACTAACGTAGTACATTATCTTTTTTTTTTTGTGAGTTACAACAAATATGTTTGTAACAATCTGTTTTGATTGGAATAGATCTGTCCGCTTTCTTTTTTCAGGAGTTTCAACACATGTAACAAATGTGTTCTAAGACCGGTTGTGTCCTAGTAGTACTATGCGCAGCAAGGGTGAAGGTTCGAATATATTGGCTAAGTTCGTTTCAATCGAGTCGCTGCTTCCAGAAACAAAGAGAATCAATTGTGAAAACGTATAACCGTGTCCAAAAAGTAAGAAATATTTTCATTTTAAAATTCCCGGGGCTTAGGGAATTTTAATTTTTTTTTCTTTAGGTTGCTAACACTGTTCCTGACATCTGTGTGAAATTTGACGTCGAAATATTCTTTAGCGTCTGAGTTACGCTTGGCTTCGTGAGACGCTAAAACTGATTCCGGAGATTTTTGAAATGTCTAAATTCATTGAACAAAGAACTTGCATTCAATTTTGTTTGCGGAAATGTATAGAATGTGGCAGAAGGCGTTCGGTAAGCATTCCTATATCGGAAAGAAATGTTTAGAAGTAGTATAAACAGTTCAAAGAAGAAGGAGGAGAACGCGTTGAAGACGAAGAGCCCTTTGGTCGACCATTCACCTCAAACGACGAAGCTCACGACCAAAAAATTAAGGGTCACAAAAGCGTCAAATCTCGATTGGTACCGAAAACACTGAATGCGCCAGCTCACACTGCATTGATTCTTTGAGACTTTTTCGCCAAAAATGAAACCCATATCGTGCGCCTTCTGGCTATTCCCTAAACTCAAAAGACCACTCCGGAGACACCGTTTTGAGTCGACTGAAGAGATCGAGAAGTCGAGAAGTGAATCGCCGCGCGCTTTGAAGGCCATCCCTGCCGATGACTTTTTAACATGCATTGAGGACTGGAAAAAACGTCTGCCAGCTATCTGTGTCCAGAGGAAATTACTTTGAAGATGATGAAATAAATTTAGAAGAATAAATAAAGGGTTTTTGAAAAAAAAATAATTGGTCTGACCTTTTGGGCACAGTAGTACAAGTGTCTTATATCAAAAGTTAAATTGTCTGGCACCATACTATAAAAGAAATTCAAAGCTGTTACTCTTAAAATCACTCCACTGCATAGTCCTTCGATAGAGTTTTCGTGGTATACGTAAAAAGAACATGAAGCTTACCGATGGACTTAAAGAAATGATTAAGCATATTTCCAGAAAGACATAATATATAAATTGCAACATTAATACACGCATGAATTTTAATGTTCATGTTAAACTTCATTGATTTGTTCAACCGTCTGGTTCACGTTTAAACATAATTATTTTGTGGTTCATATTAAAATTTATAAGAACTTTAATTTTTGCATTGCTTTTTTTTTTTTGAGATCGCGAGCCAGAAAAACTGAAACCAAATATGTAAAAAAAATGACGTTTTTCAAATTTATTAGTTTTCATGAAACGGGGACAGTAAGAGCTTTTTTCCCACATTAAAAAAATTCTTAAATTCCCATGAGTTATTGCTATTTTCTATTAGTCGTTGACATTTACTAATTAACGCTTGAAAGCCATATATTAAAACTAACTTTTCTAGTTCTGGAACTAGAAAAAAAAACATCTGAAACTAAGCGGAAGTCCCATATTATTGCTGATGAATCTAGGAGTAATTCGATAAATTTATGCAAACTGCGCATTTTTCAGAAATTTAGTATTTTATAGTAAATCAAAAAATAATTATCATAACTCTCTTCACACTACATAAATCCTTCAGGCATAAAATGACCTTCGAATTTTATTTATCAAATAGATCATATCAAGCCATTATATTTGGGGCCCGATGACCGAGTGACTAGCGCTACATCCCGAGCTTTTGGATACCTTCTTAAAGGTTCGCTAGACTAGAAAGGCAAGGGAAATTTATTAGAAATTTTCTAGTTTAAGCGAATTGTTTGGTGATGTAAAAGGACTGATGTGATTGTTCTGGCCTCTTTGCAGTTAGCTGTAAGCATTGGTCATCTTCAGCACGTACAGCTCTTTTTCCTCAGCTGCACATTTTATAAGCCAGTTCTGCTCTATTCTTTGAAATGCATTCTATATTCTATGAATTAGAGAATTTTATTGATTTATTCAATTCAACCATATTGGTAGTTAGGATGGACAACGATCGGCTTCTGTTTATTCAATGACTGGCCATCATTACATGACATTGTACGATTTTCGAAGTGTTGTCGATAATGGCAATTTCGTTTCAGAAATAACGCCTTATTTGAAGAAATTTGCCACTTTCACGAAGCAAATGAAAAATCTTGTAGAAGAAAAGCAAGAAAGACGGGCATAATGCTGGTGACATTCATGAATAATCTCCTCAGTTTAAAACTTGTGATGTTGTTCGGGTTAAATTACATCTAAATAATCAAGCTAAAAAGGGCAAAACATTTGCCTCGGCGCGACGAACCATATATTATTATAACACAACATATTATTATCCTACATAAAATAAAAAAAATTATAAATTCTTGCTCTAAAAATTAAATGAAATAAAATAAATTTAAAAAAACCATTTCTCTTCCATAAAATTTTTTTTGTGCTTGGTGCCTTACTATGAACCTCATGCAAGACCAGCTGTACTCATCAAGAAACAGGACGTACTTTATGATGCCATCAATGCTGCAAGAACATGTCAAAAGGTGCCTCTTCCTCAAGAACCCAGGCACAAGAAACCTCCACGTCGATGCCTGCTTCGAGAGGAAGATTGGATGCAGATTGAGGGGGAAGTCTAACAAACTTCTCTGTTCAACTATGACGCAATCCTCCCCCAATCTGACAGAAGTCCGTCATGTTCCTTTTACCTAGTCTCATCTGTCACGGCAGCGAGAGTCTTCGAAAAGAAAAGATGTGACGATGATCTCTAGAAGCACCACTTCTTATTTAAAATGTAAATGGTTTATTTGGGAATATTTCGATCCCCCAAAAGAAAACTGACATGCGGGATAATTGACTGTGCAACAATCGGCTTGTATGGATTTAACTGTGGAATATATAAAAACAATTTACATAGATAGTTCAAATGAGCTTATTACGGAAATAGTAGTTCGAGTAACAAGCTGAGGATGCCATGAATGTATCGTTTCTGAAATTTATAATTTAAATTCAATTACTCGAGTTGGGCAATTTACTTATAATAAAAATATTGAAAACTTTTTTTATTTATGCTGCTTTTATGCTAAAAACGCCAATAAAATGTATCTAAAATTATTTCTAATGCAATCCCCTCCCCCTTGTTATTGAAATCATCAATATTCTATTGAAGCCCATTGCAGTCGAATATTATAAATGTGCAACCAAGCTGTCAACACTGAAAGAAAATCTTTTCTTCAATTGATTGAAAAGTACTACTAAGAATTTCAAACAATCCTTTTTAAATCTTTAAAGAGTTCAAGTTAAATATTTAGTATAATGTAAAATTAATTTTAAAACATTGGACTGTTCATCAAAAAGGTTCATTAATCAAACACACTGTCTTCTATCTAGGTAAATATAATTTAGATTTTTTTTTATTATTTTAACATTCAAAGCAATCACATTCTTGTCAATCTAACTGCGTGTTTCAGTTTCAACTGTTATAAAGCAACTTCCTACATTTTTGTACTCAGATGACCCCATTGAACATATAACAATGCAATCTAAAATACTCTGGCTGAAATTCTGTATTCAGCTTGTTTACTTTTTATAAGACAGATTGTAAGAATAAGTAACTCAGGTTACTCAAAACTTATCACTTTAAGTTTCGAAAAATATCGCTTGCTCCATCAACTTTGTTTTCAATTCGCTTTAGGAAATACAACAGCAGGGCAATAGCTAATATTTATTTAACTTTATAAAAATATCAATTATTTAATTTTTAATAATCTGGTGTGTTAGATTGCCAATACTGTGCTCATCAACTCTTTAAGATGCAGATTATTTAATTGTGAGCGATAATTTGACGTGACCAACTTCAAAGTTTATACTTAATTTTCAGGTAATACTTTGGATTAAAAATTGAAAATAGTCGTCAAGCTGTTTCCATTAAGTTATATATTGTTTTTGGCAACCATTTCAAAATTCAGCCAGGAAAAGAGATTTGTGCTGTATTTGTAATGCTGCTCCTTTATTTCTCCCGCTGTTGTGTGAGACAGTATTACATCAGAAACTGGAAAACCAACTTGAATAATATAAATTGAAAATGGACAAACAAAAAATGCAATTTTCAAACTACCTATATCTTCAAATATAGTTTTAAAATTCATTTTCAGTTCTTCAATATTTTCTTCATATTTAATAATTTCATCTTTTTTCAATTCCTTCTATTAGCTCACACTCTCCCTATGTATATCTCGTTCACATTTTCAGTCGTTCATAAAATACTTTTTTATTCATCCACTCCAGTTCAAATGCATTTTTTTTTAACTTGTAGGGGATGGCACTGGATGTTAATACAATTTTTTCAAATATTAATTAATTCATTCATTAAATTCATTTAATTAATTTTAGTTTTTTTTAGAATTAAATTGCATATATCTAACAATAGATGGCGCCCGATAAACTTAAATGAAAATTATTTATAAAGGACTTTCTGCAATAGAGTGAAAAAAAGTAGGAATTGAGTTTAAAATTGTTTTTTATATTACTTGATTATATTTAAGAGAACCTGTTTTTAAACGAAAATATTTAAATATTTATATAATAGCGAAACTTTAGCCTTTCTGAAACAAATACAATTTGAGACAAATGTACGATATATAATTGCAATTTTAGTTTCTTTTTTGTTCAAATTTTAATATAAAAATACACTTTCCTTCGCAGCCGCAATTAATCGAAGAAAGAGCCACATGCGTTTCTATGAACCGCATTTACCTACCGTTATTATAAAGAATTATGAACTGAAGTGTCCATGTATTATAGTAAAAAATGTATAAATAATCTTATTGCAAATTAATGTATATAATTAATGTTAATATTATATTGCAAATTAATGTAATGATCAATAATAAGAAACTTTAAAAGCTCCAGATGTTGAATCGACACTAGAAAATGAATTTATTGATAAACAAGTAATATAAAAAAAAATTTTAAGTCAATTCCTATTTTTTTTTCATTCTATTGCAGAAAGTCCTTTATAAATAATTTTCATTTATTTTTTTAAGTTTATCGGGCGCCATCTATGGGTATATATATGCAACTTAATTCCAAAAAAAACTAAAATGAATTAATTGAATTTAATTACTGAATTACTATTTGAAAAAACTGTATTAACATCCAGTGTCCTCCACTACAAGTTTAAAAAAATATGTATTTGAACTCGAGTGGATGAATAAAAAGTGTTTTATGAACGATTGAAAATGTGAACAAGTTATATATAGGGAGAGTGTAAGCTAATAGAAGGAATTGAATAAAAGAAACCAGAAAAACGAGTGTATCATTTCAAGCATCTCTCAAATTGTAACTAATGTGAACGTGTACAGATAGGGTGTAACGTGTGAGATAGGGCATAGTAGCTAAAGTCATCGACGGTCAGAAGTTTGAGAAGTTTCCTCCATACGATGCATAAATGTGGGACAGCAACTTCAAAACGTCCTTCAGGCTTGGTTTGATTTGTCGCACTACGGTCATTAGGCTAGAGCGCATTTTAGGCTAATTAGACCAGGACCTACAGTTTAACGTGGATTAACGGACCTACTAACAAGCATTCCTGTCATCGACATGATTCGAACCTGAAGACTGGGATTCCAAAGGCCAGAGCGCTAGGCAATTGGCCATCAGGCCTCCGTCATTGCAGTCGGTGCTTTCCTTTTACCGACCAGATGTACAACAAATATCGAACATCTAATAAAACAATTAAATATGAAAAACACTAAGTAAGAAAGAAGCTGTGTTGATTAACAGAAATTCTCTACAATTTTTGAGTGAGTAAGAAAGTAAATACATCTTCTTTTTTTCATGATAAATAAAATTTCAACTGACAAGGTTTACATAAAATTTTTTGCCTCGCACAAATCTTAGGAATAAACAAGTAATATATAAAAAAAATTTAAAGTCAATTCCTACTTTTTAGTTCACTATATTGCAGAAAGTCTTTTATAAATAATATCCATTCATTTCTTTAAGTTTATCTGGCGCCGTCTATTGGTAGATACATGCAACTTAAATCTAAAAAAAACTAAACTTAATTAAATTTAATGAATGAATTCATATTTGAAGAAACTGTATTAACATCAAGTGTCATCCACTACAAGTTAAAAAAAAATGTATTTGCACTTGAGTGGATGAATAAAAAAGTATTTTATGAACGATGGAAAATTGGAAAAAGATCTATATAGGGAGATTGTGAGCTAATACAAGGAATTGAATGAAATTAATAATTGCGGAAATGGTAAACATGTCAATAAAAATTTGATATCGGAAGAGTATACGCTTGTCTAAAGTAAGAAATTTGAAGCACGTTGAATATTTAGAAAATATGTATATGAACACTGAAACAAATTATTTTTAACAACACTGATAAATTAATTCGAGAAGTAAGTTTAATCTCAATGATTGCCCACATAACAATTTTATCATCAAACTACATATACTATAACTCCTGTACAACATAACACAAAAACCTCCTTGTCTACAATAAAAGGATTTAAATCTTTCAGCATGCATGTATATTTAGAAATATATTAATTTAAAAACACAAACTCAACAATCAAATTCAATCTAAGTACACATAGGAAAATCATTCCAAAAGAAAAAAAAGGGAAAAAATTATGGGGTAAAAAGGGAAAAACACGATAGTGATATCTACTTTAAAGAAGAGACATTAAAAAGATCACGTGGTTCAACCCATTTATACATTTTTTTCAATAACCTTTTGATATTATTTTTCATAATCATAGAGAAATAATTTGTCTAGATTTTTATACGAATCGCTTAACAGTTTTAAATCTTGAATGTATTCTGATTAATTTAATAATGGCGATAATAAAGACTTATCATTGAATTTAAGGCTATGTCATTATATTTTATGTTTTGCGTGTCAATCATTCGAAGAGTTTTTACTCATCAAATATACTTTTCCTTATTTTTCTAACTTAGGGGACATTGTTATTCCGCGTCCATGGCTTATCTTCAAGTTACACGCGCCCCCTGGATAGTGCAAAGTGAGTAACATCGGTGCAGCCTTTATGGCATAAAAGATCACACAGCCTATATTGCCAGCTGCATTAGGAAAAAAAATTATACGTATTACATAAGGACTTTTCATTTTCCCTTACATGTCCAAAATAAATGGGAAAACTTTCTAAGCAACCAGCTGAAGGATTATTAATAAAGTCCCAAAACCTGGCAACAATTATTCTCGTTCCAAATTCGATACGATTGCCACAAGCGAGAGAATAAATTGTTATCGAATTCTCGCATCTGGCGGAATTTCCCATTGGTGGAGACGGGTGCAAAAAGTTCGTTTCACCTGCGAAGGGGTTGCGGTTAAAGTTATCGATCGGAGAAAGGGGAAACAGGTGGAAACATGAAGCAGATAAGAAATGCGAGCATGAAAAAAGAAGTGAAAAAAAGAAATGGCGCTTTGGAATTTTAGTGGATTAATTGACAGCTGTCTTGGCGAAATGTGTACAGTAAGCGAATTTTTGGGGGTGTTTATTGATTACTAACTATCGTTTAATGCAATGGTTTGGTTTTCCGATTATTTATTATCCTCTTCAAAGTTATTAAATAACTTTGAAAGTATGAATTAAGTATTGATTTTCTGAAATGGTGCCTCGTTCCAGTCCATTGTTAACTCTATCCTCTAAATACATTTTGATCGATTGTTCGTTCTTTGAAGTTGATTGGTTTTAAAATAATGAAACTTGGATAAGATAATAGCATACTTTACAGAATACAATATGTTGTTAAAAGCATTGGATCTGTGCTGCTAGACATCAAAGGTCGGCACACAACTGTGTTGAAAAGGGATTCTGACATATTTCTTGGTTTGGTTTGGTTTGGTTTGTCGCTCTACGATCATCTTATGCACACGAGGACTAAACAGACCAGAACCTACAGTTTAAAGCATATTCCGAACCATGCCCCCGCCAGGATTCGAATCTGAAGTCTGTGGTATCAAAGGCTAGAGCGCTAACCACTTGGCCGCGACATATTTAGAGTTAGAAATGTAGGTTTTGGTTTAGTTTGTCGCTCTACGGTCATCTTGTATACACGAGGGCTAAACACACCAGGACCTACAGTTTAACGTGGATTCCGAACCACTCCATGCATCCAAACATCCATGCCACAGCCAGGATTCGAATCTGAAGTCTGTGGTACTAATAATAAAATTGTAGGATAAAAACAGACAATTTTACTGACCACAATCATTGGCTATAAACAGTCTTAAAATTGAAAACTGTTCTCTAAATGAATACAAAGGTTTGATTATTCAGTTATAGCCATATTAGATAGGAATGTACAAGCGTAACTTAAAACATTTGTTTAAAAAAAACTTATTTTTGCATTTGAGAACAGCATCATTAACAATAATATAATATTTTTTTTAAATATTGTAAATAATGCATCATTTAAAGCTCCTTTTCAAACGCAGATAACACAATATTTGTTTCATTTATATTTTGACGGGTTTTTTTTTAAATGGTTATGGGCGCCACTGCGAAATTTATGAGAATTTATAAATAATTAGACCGGGACCTACACTTCAACGTTGATTCCGAACCACTCATAAACATCCATGCCACCGCCAGTATTCGAATCTGAAACCTGTAGTACCAAAGACCAGAGTGGTAATCAATTGGCCAGAGCGCTAGCGCTAGACACTCCTCTGTTGCTCTTCGGCCATTTTTAGAAAAAAATTTTTAACTTTTATGGAATTTGTGTTTATAAGAGCAATGTACACATCATATTGTTCTTTTGTACATTGTAACATTGCTTTATATTTTTATTTATTTGTTGTGTATTTTTAAAAAAAAATCTTTTTATTTGTTCTGATTTTTTTATGTTAGATTCATATTTTACTTTTATTATATTTATTATAATGTTTTGTTCTTTTTATTAGTAGTAGTAGTTTTTTTAATCCCTCTATTTAATTTTCTGCGCATTATATGTATTGTTTTAATATTTTGTAAATATTCCTCAGTTTTGTAAGTCTCATTTATATCTTTGTTGTGCATAAGAACTTCGTCTATATTTAAAAAAAAAAATGAGCGGTATTATAATGAAAAATATATTTTGATTAAACGATATTTCGCAGAAAAAATATTTATGCGTAATATGACGCCTAAATCTGAATAAATACACATTTTTAAATTGCATGTTTAATTCGATCGAAATTTATATGTAAAAATTAAATATTTTAGAATTAAGTTAAAGAATTTGTGTTTTCATAATGGCTTTTTCTATGTAACTCTGTATCTTCTGAGTCTTTATATGAATGGCCTTTTGCAAAAGACACACGATTCATTGAGCAATTATAATCTAACAAAACCATTTTGTCCGATTCAGCGTTTGAATAAGTTTCCCATTCGAAATATCGTCATCCAGCATAAAATAAAATTTTACGTTATCGAGATTTTTAGATGTCTTCTTAATTTTGTTGAGAAAACATTCACGCTTAAAAAAATCTTTAGAATGATTTTGGGCAAAAGAAACGGTTCATTTGATTTATTTACAAAAAAAGTTAATTCTAAAGAATAAAAGAAGCCATTCATGTTTTGAAATTTCTTATATATATATTTTCGAATTGCTCTTAGAAATATGCTTTTATACTCTTTATTCGATTGCTTAATGATGTATCGTTGGAATTAAGAAGAATAAATTTTAAAGCTACATTCATTCAACCATTGAATTATCAAAAATAAAGATTAAGTAAACTCAAAAAGAAAACATAACTCAAAACAATAAACTCAAAACATAATTAAATTTAGAATAACGGTCTAGCTAGAACACAAACAACGCAAAAAATAAAGTTTTGGAATTTAAATTGAAAAGCATCATATGTTAAGAACACAATCAGAATATTATAGATTGTAAATGGTGAAATATTTTATTCGCCAATAAATAAGCTATTATACATGCTTTTCTAAAGTAAATGACACGGAAAGAGTAATTTGTATAATAGTGAATGGAATACAGGAACGAATGAAATCTGGAAAAATAAAATGAATAAATACGTTGTATGATAATTTGAATTAAAACATGGAATCTTAAAAAAACTTTTATTTATTTTAAAGTTTTAAATGTAAATATTTTTTTTTCCATTTTTTTTCTATTAAAAATTCATATTGAAGTAGCCAATAAAAACGTAACTAAATTTAGAATAATGTTCTTGCTAGAACACGAGCTTCGCAAAAAATAAATTTTTGGAATTTAAATTGAAAAAGAATTGTATGATAAGAACACAATCAGAATGTTATGGATAGTAAATGGTGAAAATATTTTGTTGGCTAATAAATGATCTATTATACAAAGGCAAAGGTTGTGTATTTTTGGAGTGCCTGGGGACAGGATCATATGTACATATATTATACAAATTTTACTAAAATAAGTGACACGTAAAGAATAATTTGTATAACTGTGAATGGCAACAGATACAAGAACAAATGAAATCTGCAAAAATAAAATGAATAAATACGTTGTATGAGAATTTGAATTAAAACATGGAATCTTAAAACTTTAATAAAAATAAAAGTTTTAATTGTAAATAATTTTCCCAATTTTTTTTCATTAAAAATTCGCATTGAAGTAGCCATTTAAACATTTCTAATTAACAATATATTTTTCTAATAGTATCATTCATGATTTTGAAGGGAAATTTAATTATTTTAATTCTTTGTAGTGGTGTAGAATCGAATTTTCAAGTATTTAATAATGAATTAGAACTATGGAAATCTCATATTTTAAGCATGTATATATGAATGAAATGGTTTACTGTTATTTCATAACTATCCATTTTACCGACTATTTTGCTTCGAAGACGATTTGTACGAATATTAGGAATATTCTTTTGAGAAGATTTTAGGAATAGGTTGAAATAAATTATTAAATGAAATTCTTGCAATACAATTGTTTTTTTGTTTTTCTTTAAACATATTTTAATCTAAATAATGAATAAGACAGGGAAAGTTAAATCTATTAAGTAATTTTTGAGTTAAAAGTATTATGGTGATGGTTAAATGTATTATGTATTATTGTTTAAAATCTATTGAGTAAACGAGTGAACCATGCATAATTGTTGCAGTCTTTAACGATTACATCTCTGAACTCTTTCGCCTATTGTATAGTATCTAATTACAACATTAAATGAACTGAATGAATGAATGAATGAATGAATGAATTAATTAGAATTTCTAAAATATCGTTAATTTATCCTTACAAATAAAATAATGAATTATAATGCGATTAGCGTTTCATAAAAATTACATTATGTTGTTTTCGACAATATTGAGTTTATTCTGGCATTTTTGTAACGATTTTGACTTTCTCCATTTAAATTTAAATGAAGGTTTAATTAAAATGAGAATTAATGAATAGGGTTTAATTATCGTCTGCATCAGTAAAATTCTTTTTTGCTTTAAAATGTCTCTAGATTATAAGCAATGGATCGAAGGCCTCTATTTTTGCTCTTTATGAAGTGAAATACTTTTATTCGATTATTACAAAGAAAAGCAAAAATCATGCTTTAATATTTCTACACGTAACGTGGCATAGTTAATAGAGAGTAAAGAAACGTCAAAAGTCACATTTGATTGGGAAAAAAATATATAACCATTAAAGGAATGTACACATCTTATATATAAAGTTGCATCTCAGGTTTTAAAAAGAGGAAAAAAAGACCCAAAATGTTGGTAAAAAGAAAATTTTGCTGAAGATTTTATGATTATTACTGGATTCTCTCATAACGGAAATCTTAAAATAATGAATGTAGACAAAATTGTAGTAGTCAAAATTAGTTCTGTTTACCATTAGAAATATGTTTCAATATTTATTTTCAAATGAACATTCCATCATTTTACCTAAAATATCTTTCGTGTGTTAAGTTTCATCAGAATAAAGCTACCAGTCATACCTTTAAATCTACTGCTATATACTCGGAAAAATGAAACTGGATTTAAATCTATTCGATTTAAATGCAACCCACCCAAGTACCCCGACGTGTCTGCTATGGATTATAGGACATTTGGGTTTTTAAAATAAGTTCTCTATAAACGGCATCTACCCTTAGTAACCCTGTCATTTTAAGAAAGGCTCTTTTGTCTTGGAAATCAAGGTGTAATATGATAATTTAACAAAGTGGCTATCAGACTAAACATATTAGAAAACAAGTAATATAAAAAAAAATTTTTAAGTCAATTCCTACAATTAAATTTATTTACTGAATTAATATTTGAAAAAACTGTATTAACATCCAGTGTCATCCACTGCAAGTTCAAAAAAATGTATTTGAACTTGACTGGACGAATAAAAAGTATTTTATGAACGATTGAAAATTTGAACAAGATATATATAGGGAGAGTGTGAGCTAATAGAAGGAATTTAATAATCTTTTTTATATCGTAATTTTATATGTGTGTGTGCATGCACACACACACACGAAATCGTTGCAAAAATGTGTGAACATCCTCTGTATATTAATTGTATTATTAGTATTGTATAGTCTTCAAATTTATTGAAATTATAGGCTGTTTAAATATATCAAAAATCATTTGTAAAACTGTAGAATTTGAGAACAGCAAGTTGAAGATCTTTTGTAAACAAATTTAACTTAATTATTTTTAAAATTTCATTAATATAAATTAAATAGAGCTTAAGCAATCGATAAATAAAGATTTACCAAGGTCACAGTTGTTCTAATTTGTAAAACAGACTAACTCAACTAATTGTGAGTTATTTTTACTCAAGAAGTACATATGAATCGAAACTGTATACGAGTACCGAATGGAATTTGCACTTGCAACGTCATACTGAAACGCAAATTATATTGACACAGATTTGATCAATGTATCAAATGCGGGCTATTTTGACTGAATTGTTTAATGTAACTGATAACTTATCCGGACAGGAAAGTCGTTCAAATCCAGATTATCCATAATCCGATGTCCAAACAGCTCACAATAGTTCTGATGAGTTATGTAGTGAATGAGAGTATAACAGGAATGAATACAGTGATTCGGGCGCAGAAAACCATCTAATTTTTAACCTATTTGGAAAGCCAGTTGTTGTATGAGAGCTTTTTAAATTTGAGAAATAAATTGAAATAATTAATCGAGATCAGAAATATCTTCTATGAGAGCAAATATTTAAATCTATCAAATAAATTGTGAAATAAGTCTACAAAAATATGTTCATTGGAAATTGTCTGGAATCATCTGTTCATTGGAAATTGTCTGGAATCATCTGTTCATTGGAAATTGTCTGGAGTCATCTGTTCATTGGAAATTGTCTGGAATCATCTGTTCATTGGAAATTGTCTGGAATCATCTGTTCATTGGAAATTGTCTGGAATCATCTGTTCATTGGAAATTGTCTGGAATCATCTGTTCATTGGAAATTGTCTGGAATCATCTGTTCATTGGAAATTGTCTGGAATCATCAGTTCATTGGAAATTGTCTAGAATCATCAGTTCATTGGAAATTGTCTGGAATCATCAGTTCATTGGAAATTGTCTGGAATCATCTGTTCATTGGAAATTGTCTGGAATCATCACTTCATTGGAAATTGTCTGGAATCATCACTTCATTGGAAATTGTCTGGAATCATCACTTCATTGGAAATTGTCTGGAATCATCTGTTCATTGGAAATAGTCTGGAATCATCTGTTCATTGGAAATTGTCTGGAATCATCTGTTCATTGGAAATTGTCTGGAATCATCTGTTCATTGGAAATTGTCTGGAATCATCTGTTCACTGGAAATTATATTAACCCTTTCTTTTGCTATTTATAAAATATTAACTATGCTAACTAATCCCCTGCACTAAAGTCCATGATGGGCCAAGGCCATCTGCCTATTGGCAGATTTCGAAACAGGAGATGTTTTTCTTTTTACTGGGTAGGATTGTCAGCTATACGCCCAAAGCTCTACATTTATATTAGACAAGCATCTGCTGCTTAAAGTGCATACCGAACCACTACAAACATTCATGGCACTGCTGGGACTCATGGTTAAACAAAATTCTCCATTTATCATTCTCTCTAATTGGATTAAAAAAATTTCGAATGTATATTTTTTTCAAAAATTAAAAGTCTGCCTTCATCTACTTTTGTTAATCTCCATACAATAGGATAGGTCTAATGAGAGTTGAATAAAGATTAATTTTTGTGACATACAAATACCCTGTGCAAATGCTAAATGCATTTAAATATCTTTCCAGAAGATACATTTTCAGGTTGTTGGGTTATTCGTAGCTTATGTTACTGAAAACCGAAACCCTCTAAAGAAACGAAAGAAAATTTCTATATTACATTCAGATTTTCTTACTTAAGAGATTAAATTAAAACTTGTTTACAGGTAACAAGTGTTACTTGTCACTTGTAATCGTGTTTAAAAAGTTTTTACGTGAATAGATTCGCATTTAACAGTTTTATCAACTTAAATCTAAAATTTCTTCATTTGGAACTAAATCTTTGACAGCAGATAATTATACTATGTTAAACATATATAATATACTAAGTATACTATGTTAAATATATTATGCATTAACATAGCTTATGTGTCCTTTAATGCTTTAAGAAACAAAGTGACTCGGTCAGTTAATTAAATACATATCAAATTAATATCTAAAAACAATCCACTTCATATCTCTTGCCATTTTTTTTTTCCGAATATACTGCCAAATATCATGATCATTTATATCCCGACAGCTAGAAGGTGTCCTTTTCGGATTTTCTCATTTGGTATACCAGAGCATGATATGCTGCAGTGACTTACCATAAATCTTGACCGCTGCTGCATTAATATTCAGCGATGCAATAACAGGCCTCTACCATTTGTCAAGTGCTATTATGTATACACAGAGAATGCGGTACCTACAGGACAATCAGACTGTTACATGTACCCAGACATGCAAGTCCTTAAAGGCTCTTTAACCTACGAAAACATAGGTTAGATACATTTATATGTACTGCTTAGTATCATGTAGGATGTATTTTTAGTGCATTTAACCCACTGATATTCGCGTTCATTTATAATCACGAAGGCCCATGATGTATTTATTTCACAGATAGATACATTTTCTGTTTATGTTTAGCATTAATTTTTTTATCCATATAAAACAGTTTGAGGATTTGTGCATAGTTTTTCTTACAGAAAAACTATAAGTTTAAAAGCTTTAGTGTAAAAATAAAAATGTTTCAATATAATATGGCAAAAAAAATGTAATTACAATACAAAATTTTTTTCTCTTTTAACAATGTTTAAAGAAACAATAGAGTCAACAATTACGTGAAAACTATTAAAAATACATCACTATCAACTACTTATGAATTTTTGAAACGTTTATCTGCTTGCATTATGCATAATATTGAACATGTGACTGGCAAATATTGGTAACATAATGTAATCCGCCACACGCCGCCGGATTACTACATATAATATTACAAATTAACTCATCACGAGAAATCCTGTTGAGCTAAGGTAAAGCAATACATGTAACAATACGCTAAACTTCGAACATGTCTAACGGCAGGTTGATTCAATAGTATTCTTCGTTTAATAATGTAATTTTAGTTACCTCTTTAAATAGTTAATTAAATTTATAAAACTGATAATGATGTTTTCAATTTTAAGAACATTTCAATGTCATGAAGACCTAAAAACAAAAACAAAATTTTTTGGTGTTTGTAAAACAAGATTTAGATTTAATTCGAATTTTCTTTATCACTTCGTAAACGATTATAAGGAAAATGTATTAATTAACAGAAATAAATAAATATATTATATATTACTTTTGGAAGTGGCTCAGTTTGGTATTGAATTGGTACACTTAAATTGGTCCGAGAATTGGTAGAATTTCAAATTTTTTTTTACTTGAAAATTTAAAATTGCAGGAAAACGGCTAATAGAAATAATTATTATAGTAGGCATAAGAATATAAAACTACTATAAACTATAGTCAAATTCATAATTAACTATAAGAATTATAGCTGAACTATAATAGAACTGTTTATTAATTAACAGCCTTAAAGAAATTTATTCAATCTATCCAATCCTCCTTGAATTAAAAAATTGAGAGAAAGGTTTAAAATTGGAAATATTCTATTTAATAAAGGCATGAAAAATTATTGGGTATTATTATTGTTTCGTGTTTTCTCAAACAGTGATTGGATCAGTTAGAACGAATCGGTAAGCTAAATCGTATCACGACTTTACGGTTCATTGGTTACGCTTACTCTGTTAAGGTAAGTTTGGTTTGTCGCTCTACGGTCATTTTGTGCACACGAAGACTGAACTGACCGGGACCTCCAATAAGGTAAGAGGTCTAAGGTTCGAGTAAATTGGCATTTGTTTCATTCATTGCTTTCAAAAATTAGGACAGGATGGAAGAAATTAGGATAACGTGTGCAACTATCTCTCATCGACATTCAAACTGAAAACTGGGAGTATTTTCTCTCATACAAAACTGAAAGCAGGGACATCTACCCCTAAAAGCCCTCCCTGTATCGCCCTCGATGACTTTATCTCGCGATTATATAGATAAGCTGTAAATACCAATTATTTTCATACTTTCACGAAAGAGGACTATTTTCAATTTTATAAGGTTTTTTTTTTTATTACTATAGGCATTTATTTCCCATTTGTATAATAATACTCGTCGATGGCTTTATTTGGAAAAATTCAAATTCCCAAAAGAATTTATAAATCATTCAAGGAAACTTTCCATATAAAAAAGACTATTTGAGAAAAAAAAAGGTAGAAGTGTATCGGGGAACTCCGATAAGTAAAAGGCATCTGATGTATATTCAATATTTTTTTTTATTTTTTTTTTTTACAAAGTATCCAACATTAGGAGAGTTCACCTGCCTTCATTCGAGGAAAAGACCCCGCCCACACCGACAATCCCTGAGAATTATGGACGCACCGGAGGCTGTTTATGTATCGCGAGCAGACGATATTTAAGATTCAACGGAACAACCGGGGGAGGAAACATATAATTCTCTTCCCTCTCCCCTCACGTGGTTCGGTTTGAGGGGGAGCAGACGTTTTAAACTGCAGACGTGTTGCGAATAATAAGTTCGATCAGAATGCTCTTCCGCAGATAGGTTTACTGTGCCAAAATGTTCGGCCAGATTTACGCTGGTTTTATCAGTATCGTTTGGTGTCGTCCACACCGGAAGAAATGATGTAATCCATGTGAATGTTTTATGGAAATACAATATCTAGTATAAAACATTTGCTGAAATCTGCTCGG
Source organism: Caerostris darwini (assembly GCA_021605075.1). Lineage (NCBI taxonomy): Eukaryota > Metazoa > Arthropoda > Arachnida > Araneae > Araneidae > Caerostris > Caerostris darwini. The sequence continues at coordinate 36,515 of BPLQ01006665.1, read as the reverse complement.
CAAATTTCAACTTATCATGCGTGAACATTGGAGAACGGATGAATAAACTCAGGAATATGCCAATGCTTAATAATGCACGAGATATAGGAAGCAGTTGATTGGAATACTACAAGAATGGCCAAATTCAAATAACCACATGAATATAGCAATGTTGAATAGATCAAGAACTTCGTGAAGAATGAATAGTTCAAAAATATCTAAAAGAAGATACAAAAATAAGATAAATGTCGTCGTAAATGAAGAATGAAGTATTCCAAATTCTACAAGAAGCATTATCGCATACAATACCCCAAAGAATAGATCAAGTTTAAAAACTCTAGTTGTAAATGAAGGAGGAGGTAATACAAATACAATAAGAAGCACTATACAGCTCAAAAGGCACCGGGAAATGTCAAAAGCGATAAATATGAAACTTCAAAAAGAAGGAATTGATCAACGCACTACGAGTACTTATAGCCATTGGATATACAAATGTTTAAAATCCCAAGCCAAAACATGAAAAAGTGATTCAAAACCATACTACAACCCACTTCAAACAAATGCCAAATTCTCTCGAAAATTTCTTACGATTAACGTTATTCATGAAGCAGTTCAAGATTTAAGGGGCCCGAAGCACAATTTTCCACCAAAATTTGTAATGGAGTTTTATTTGCTTGGCACTCATTTTCGGATAACATAACGTCACGAAGCCCTAACCAGGACAACATCATGTTCACACATGCAAAAAAAACTATAATAATGAGAAAACTTTTCGAATGGAACGAAATATCTTTATATCATATATATATATATATATCTAGACTTTAACCGGTTGCAATAGATTGCCCCCAGTCTTTGTAGACTTCTCTACCTGTCTAACAATGGCTGGACTTTTGCAGTGGGTGTCTAGGGGATTTGACAGACACAATGAAATAATGCGATGTTTCTTTAAATAAAGCCATTTAATTACACGCTATTTTACAATGATATTTACATTAATTATTTATTAAGTGCTAAACATATTCTTTCGCTGCTTGACGCAGCCTGCCCCAGTCTCGCTCCTCTCTCATTGTCTGCCAGCGTTCTTCTCTTCTTTCTTCATCTACGGGGACATGTTCCCTTCTCGTGGGGTCAGAGTTCAAAGCTGAATACTCCCCCTCATTGTAAACAGGCTCTGTCAAAGACAAGCAACCGGGATGTGTCGCCGCCTGCTGATTACCACACAAACAAATCCTACATATATTATATATCATTTTTGTAGCATGCATTTGTAATAATTACTTTTAAGTCTCCTTTTTTTTTTTTCAATACTTTGGCAGCTTGCGAAGAGAGGAGAATAAATGCAGGTCATTTGACATTCCTAGAGAGATAGCAAATTTGTCATACTTAAAAAGTATTCGGACAGATGGAGAATGTGTTAGCTCGCTGGCCTTTAGAACTACAGGTCTCAGGTGCAAATTCTGGGGGTGGCATGGATGTTTGTGAGTGGTCCAGAATCCATGGTAAACTGTAGATCCCGATCAATGCAGTAGGTTTTGTTCGGGTTGTCGCTCTACGGTCATTTTGTGCTCAACAGGGCTAAACAGACCGGGACTTACAGTTTCAAGTGGATTCCGAATCACTCACAAACATCCATACCACCGCCAGGATTCGAACTGGAAGCTTGTGATACCAAAAGTCAGGGCGTTAGCCACTTAGCCGTCAGGCTGATATCTCTATGCAGTAGGTTCAATGCCATTTAATGTACACTATGCCTTCGTTGAGGATTGTGTAAGGAATAATTCTCCACCGTGGGGATATCCATTAATTTAACACACCAGGATTAATGAATGCATCACTCAATATTTATCCACTAAGAGATAATTCTCCCACTTCTCAACGAAATCACAGAGGCCTGAAGGTCAATTGGTCAGCGCTCTGGCCTTTGGTAGCACTGGCTTCTGGTTCGAATTCTGGCGGTGGCATGGATGTTTGTGAATGGTTCGGAATCCATGGTAAACTGTAGGAATCGGTATAATTAGCGCAGAGTGTGCACAAAATGACCGTAGAGCGACAAATCAAACCTATATTTAAAAAGTATTCACATTGTTGAGAAAGGGCTCATAACATCTTCAATCATTTTATAAAAAAACTATCTCTTATACATTTTAGTTAAATTTTTCTCGAAATTTATTGTGATATATATATAAAAGAACAAAATATACATAATTTTTTTTTGTAAAAATATTTCTTCAAAAAAAGTGAAAATGTGTTGAGAAATGTCACGTTCCATCAATAATGAAATGCAAACGAAAAAAAAAATAATAATAAAAAATATAAATAATAAATTTTAAAAAAATTACGTAAAATCAACATGTTTTAATCTATTCAACTAAAGCGAGTTTTTTTTTTTTCTCATCCTATAACTTCCGCGGAAAAATGTCTATTGCAAAATTTTCAAACATTTTCATTCGTGGAATGAAAACGCAGTTCCTCAGCGGAACATAAGTAGAAAAAAAAATGGAGCCTTCAAGTTGATGGATCGGAGCATTAAAAAAGCAAACAGCAACCATTCACTCTGAGCAATACACTTTATTTTTTTGTATCGAAGGCAAAACTTGTATTTTAGACCGGTTGGGTCATTTCTTTTACTTCGTGTTCAAAAAGACGCAAGTTTAAGAGTATAGTATTGTGCGACAGATTGTTGACTGATTTCTTTGCGATAGTTTAGCACAAAAATAGAATTTAGATAAATTATCAGTTTCACCACTGTGTCAAAGCGACCTGGTAGATGACAAGTTATATTTCCGAAAAAAGAGAATTAATTTCGTAATCGCCCTATACCTGAGACAAGTACGATAAATTCGTGGGCAATTATGTAGTATTTGTTTAATACGAGAAGAGCTTTGGCATTTTATTCCCAGAAGAGAGGGATGTATGTTGTTTGACAAGTATATAATAACAACCCATCACTCAAATTTGGCAGCAGACAAGCAGTATTGTGGATAGTTATGTTACAGGCAATTAGTGTTTTGCACCAATAAGAACAACCTGTCACATAAATCTGATAGCAGATATTCGGTATCGTGTATAATGAGCCTTAGAAAATTAGCTATTGTATGTCCTACCTTCACAAGTCGAACAATTACAGCTTGAATATCAACTATACATGAGTTGTCCCATCATGATAAGTGATAGACCCCGAGCTGAGAAAGGTCTACTCCTATGAGAAGTGAGAGAAGCTGACCCCCTCCCCCTTCTTAACGAATTTTTTTGAAGGGAGGTTTCTGAAGGGAAAAAAGGGAAATTCTGCGGCAAGTCGACCAGAAGTGTTGTTTTTCTTTTTTTCTCTAAAGTGACTGAATAGGCCGGAGTTTCTGCCTGTACTTTCGTGAATCACGTCGTGTGATAATGAAGGTCTGCCGTAGACCGGATGCATTAGATACTTCGTAGATGCCAGATCTCGTAAAATCCCCGACCTTGGAGTGAACTGCACTTGTGTATCTAATTTATATCATTAATTTTCATTTTTTATAAATAGAGTTCTGCATATATGCATATAATGCTTTTTAATAAATATTGAAGTGTTTCCTTAACTTGAAAATGTTCCTGTTCTTGAAGTCGTTATGGCTCTAATATAGGCCAAGACGTTACAATGATGCTCAATAACTTAATCGTTGATGAATTTTACTTTCCAACCAGCTAATGCAGAAGTATTTTAATAAATGAAAAATATTTGATAATAAATGTAGTGAGATAGAACATGACGTAAGTGCTGCATAAAAAAAAATTAGATAATTATAAATTGTATTATATACTATAAACTATTTCATTTCTTTTGATATTGAAATAGTTATTAATTACAATTATATAAAAAAAGTAAGTCAATGCAATTTAACTAAATATTGTATTTGAGTAATAATTTTCAGAAACGGTAAATGCGAACTAAAATAACATTTTGGAACACATATTCCATATTGATCTGACTTCTCGAAATATTCTAATACATCCCGTATAACAAACAAACCCAAAGAATGAACAAACCGGCTCACTTAATTGCATTTACTTCAGACTGAAATTCTTTTAAGTTTCCTTGCCTTTCCCTTTAGCAATTTTCACTCCAGCAGAATGCAGTTATTGATTAGCCATGGAACAAAAACAAAAGCGAAACGAAAGTTTATCGTGAAAACGAACATTTATTTGCAAATGAAGCAAATAAAAGAATAGCAAGAAAGAAAAAAAAATGGAGTTCCATAACAAGTAAGTCACTGTGTGTATGCGAGCTGTTTTTATGATTTTGGTTAACAAATATTTTTCTTTTCAGTCCAAAACTTTGACGGAAGTTGGGATTCTTTTTCTTCCGAATTCCATTTGAAGTACTTTAAAAAAAGAAAAAATCAAAGAAAGCAAGTCAGAGCGACAGAAACTTTCTCCGGTTTTCTGATCGCAAACAAACACGACGTCATTGAGACGAACAAAAGAATATCTGATGAATTCAACCGAATCAAAAAATATTTCCCCCTTTTTTTTTAAATTTATTAGTTCTTTTTTTACAAGAATGACGTAGAAGTCTTCTACACCGTTTTTACAACGTTACAGTCTATTTTTTTGTTATAAAATAGCAAAAAAGAATTAATTATTACATGATCAACCCAAATCTTCTGGCTATGTAAGAGCATGTTATATTTAGAACAATATTTCATGTGCATCGTAAAACATGAGTAATATTGTTCTGCATACAAAAAAAAAATGTTATTGTTCTGCACGTCAAAATATTGTTTTATATAATTGTTATTGTTTTGCATATAAAAACAAATATTGCTTTATATAAATATTATTGTTTTGCATATAAAAATAAATATTGCTTTATATAAATATTATTGTTTTGCATATAAAAATAAATATTGCTTTATATAAATATTATTGTTTTGCATATAAAAATAAATATTGCTTTATATAAATATTATTGTTTTGCATATAAAAATAAATATTGTTCTGCATACAAAAATATATTATATTTAAAAAATTGTGTGATATACTATTTCATTACTTTTGATATTGAATGTATTATTAATTACAATTCAATAAATAAAATTAATCAATACAATTTAACTAAATACTGTATTTGAATGCCCGACTCGTAGCTGAATGGTAATGCGAGCTGCTGGTGAGCATTAGCTCTGTGGTTCCTTCCTCTGGCGGCTATATTGTAAACACTTTTTGAAAAATTGAGGAGTCTAGATGACATTTGGGATGTTCAACATCTTACCTCATGAGTCGTTCGACCTGGTGGGAGTTTTACGGATTTTCTCCCATACGATACGCAAATGCGGGATCTTTCCCCCAATTAAGGTCTTCCTGTAAGGCACTGTCCTACTTCTTCAGCGTCATTGAGCCAAGTCAGTCTTCTACCTACGGGCGCTCCATCACAACACAAGCTTCCCCCTTTCCCTTCAACCATGAGTCCATACGGGTCCGTGGGCTTGGTCTAGATATTTCTTATCCCACTTGGTAAACAGCAACAACAACAAAATTATAATGTTTAAATTCAAAGAAAATAAATGGATTTCTGCTATTTTATTCAGTGAATAGTCAAAAATCACGAAAAAATTCTAATTACTGATTTTTAATTAAATTACAAAAAAAAAGTTATTTTTTATTTCCAGATGGCACTATAAATTGCTTGTTAAAGAATTACGAATGGAAAATAACATCGCAATTGTTTTCGTGTCTGAAACCATTTTGATATTTTACTATCACTTGAGTCTATTGTTTCTATTTTTGATCATTTCTTGATGTTTTGGATTTGCAATTAATTTTCTTTCAATATAGTTTTTATATCAGCATTCAGACTTCCGCAGAAGAGTTTGCAGGCAGTTAATAATTTTTAATAACTTATTTTTTGATAAGATTTTCTTTCTAAATCCGGGAAAAGCCTGTTATAAGTATAAGTATTTTAATAAATAAAAAATACCCGATAATAAAAATAATTATTAAAAAACATTGCATAAGTACTGCATAAAGAAAGAAAAATGTTAGTTAATTTATAATAAATTATATATTGTATTATATACTATTTCATTTCTTTTGATATTAAAAAAACATTATTAATTACAATTCAATAAGTAAAATAAACCAATGTAATTTCACTAAATACTGTGAGTAATAATTTTCAGAAACTGTAAATCTAAGCTAAAATAACATTTTGGCTCACATATTCCATATTAATCTGACTTCGCGAATTATTTCAATACATCTTGTATAACAAACAAACCCAAAGAATAAACAACCCTTCTCATTTAATTGCATTTACTTCAGACTGAAATAATCGAAATTCTTTTAAGTTTCCTTGTCTTTTCCCTTTAACAATTTTCACTCCCGAATGCAGTTATTGATTAGCCCAAGGAATAAAAACCAAAAGCGAAACGAAAGTTTATCGTGAAAACGAACATTTATTTGCAAATGAAGCAAATAAAAGAATAGCAAGAAAGAAAAAAAAATGGCGTTCCATAACAAGTAAGTCACTGTGTGTATGCGAGCTGTTTTTATGATTTTGGTTAACAAATATTTTTCTTTTCAGCCCAAACTTCGACGGAAGTTGGGATTCTTTTTCTTCCGAATTCCATTTGAAGTACTTTAAAAAAAAGAAAAAAAGCAAAGAAAGCAAGTCAGAGCGACAGAAACTTTCTCCGGTTTTCTGATCGCAAACAAACACGACGTCATTGAGACGAACAAAAGAATATCTGATGAATTCAACCGAATCAAAAAATATTCCTCCCTTTTTTTTAAATTTATTAGTTCTGTTTTTACAAGAATGACGTAGAAGTATGTCTATACCATTCTTACAAAGTTCCAGTCTATTTTTCATTATAAAATTTCAAAAAAGAATTGATTTTGTAATAAGAATTAATTTAAATATTTTGGTCATGCAAGAGGATGCTATATTTAGAATAATATTTCATATGCTTCGTAAAACATGAATAATAATTGTTCTGCATACAAAAACAAATGTTATCGTTCTGCATACAAAAACAAATGTTATCGTTCTGCATACAAAAACAAATGTTATCGTTCTGCATACAAAAACAAATGTTATCGTTCTGCATACAAAAACAAATATTCTTGTTTTGCATATTTATTAGATGTATGTAAAATATTCATTACATAAAACAACAGATGAATATAAACAAAAACAGATGATTGCAAATCTGAAAAAAATTCAGAATTTCTTAACTAAAATTATTTCATGACAAAAAATTTTGAAGAAAAGGAATTTATTATATCATATATTATTATATTATATTTATTTATTATTCATTAGAATACATTTTGAATTATCTATTCAATATTCTATTAAATAAAAAAAGTTTTGATTTTATGCGTTTAGAATAACATAGAATTTTACTCAACTTTATTGTGACTTTACAAAATTTTTGTTATTTACAATTTAAAAATTCCTTTATTGTAAGCATTTTAATTATTCAGTAAAAAATTTTTATAAAAAAAAAAATTCGTCAGTTCTATAGAATACTTGAAGTACTTAATACATTCATTTAACCTGAAATAAATTTTATCACAAGTATCTAATTTATAATTAATTGGAAATCTTGCAAAAGTGGGCATTTTCAATAATTCTTCAAAAATTAGTAAGTGGTTTCCCTTTAAAAGATCTTCAAACATAAAAGAAAAAAATCTTTTGAATGAATGCTTACCTTTTTTTTTTTTTAAAAAAAATGGCGTTATTGATGATAAATATAAAAACTTTGAAGTGAAGGGGAAGAAAGTATGGGGGATTCTATTTTTAGCTTAAAACAGAAAACAAATTCGTTCTTTTAGTGTAAATAAACAGCTGTGTTTAGCTAAACAAAAATAGTTCATCTTTACTCCTTCAAGAGATTTGTTTGGGTCAGCATATTTCAGATTCAAAAAGTGCTCTTTAAAACAGTCTCCAATCGTTATATATTGAAAAACAGTTATAAAAGACGTGTTTTTTTTTTTAAATAAAAGTATTAAGAGTTGCCAAAAATATATTTATGGATGCAGTTATATTTCAATTGAAACATAGAAGCAATTATTATTATTTTTTTTTTTTACGTTTCAAAATCTTGCAAAAGTGCCAGATTTTTCTCAAGTATAGCTTGCGTTTTTTTACAAAGAAATGTTACTAAGTCAAGTCACTAAAAATATTTTTTTTTTTTAAATAATTAACAATTATAAAATATACATCTAACGTGATACTAGAAAATAATACATTTTCTTTTTGCCTGATATGCACCTTATTAATGTATTTTCAGAATTATTCATTAATAACATTGTGAAACAAAATAAAAATTATGCAGTATCATTTTAGAAACGTATTTGTACAGAGTACTGTGCTTTCAAAGTTTCTCATTTAAAAATTTTTAAAGTTTCTTATAACGTATAAATTAGATTTCAATCTTACTAATAATTTTTCAATTGTACCTAGCGTTTTGTTACAATTGCGTACAACTTTATAAAATTCTAAAATCAATTTTTTTCGAGGAACATTAATTACATTTAAAGACTTCTTTTCATTTCTTTCAATATATATTTACATGGACTAAATATTTACTGGCATGTAATACATATTAAACCATTTTTAAAAAAATAATAAATATTTTCATTGTTAATAAGTAATAGATTCGTTCATTACCCTTTTTTTTTTTTTTAAAACGGATAATTGGTTATTGAAATATATTAAGATATATGACACTCCGATATTAAATCTACTATCACTATACATACCACAAAGCGAAATTCTTCAGTTGTTGTCGTATTTGCTAAGAATTTTTCCAAATTATGAAATATATTTTATTTATCATCATCTGATGAATTTATTTATAAAAAAATTATATTGATAAAATTTATTGATGAAAAAATTATACTGCTGAAAATATTTTCAACAGATGGAAAAACGGTATCTTTTTGTATGCAGGTATATTTATTTTAATGCAGGTTTTTTATATGCTCTTTATAAACAGGCATGCAGTCTTAGAATACGTTTTATGTGTCATATAAAATAGACATTGGTTTTCAGCTAAATCTCGAACTCACTGCATCGATATTTAACATTTGCCCTGTTGTCGAATAATGGAGGGGGCGGATGGGGAGGACGGACACCATTTCTTCTCTTTTATCTTAAGACGGGAAGATAAGATAGCGCACTTCCGTCCCTCGGCGTGCTCTAAATCTCTTCCTGGTCGCTTGGGGGGTAGAGATTACTTCTGACCAACCCTCAGCTTTAAGGATCGATTCCTTGGAGACCTTCTCACACCTCCCTAATCATTTATGAGATCCTCGTATCAGAAGGAAAAAAGGACCACATTGTGGACGCAATTGCTTGACCACTGGCATTTCTAACGGTCGTAAGATTACTGTAGATTTAAGGTTTGATATTTCCAGTATTTCCTGACTTTTCTTCAAAGTAGTATTGAATCCCTTACAAGTATTGGGCAAGATGAATATTTGTAAGAGATTCAATCACACAAAATTCTTAGTTACACTTGATTGTAATGGATTTATTTTATTACATAAATAGGATGAATATTTTAAGAAAAAAGATTTGGGAATAGTTAATTGTTGCGCACTTAGTAACAGCAATACATCTATCTATATAAATATATCTATACACAGGGTGATTATAATCAAAGTGATCCTATTCAGACACCTATAGAACTCTTTCTGGCAATCGAAATTTGATGAAACTTGGTATATACGTTATATGAACCATGGAGAAAACATTTCTTAATAAAAAAAAGTAGTTAAAATTGTTCAGATTGGCAATCTAAGAGATGGAGCAATTCCCCACAGTGAGCGCCAAGTCAAAGAACTGCTTCGTGCTAACTTCGGCGAGAATCATGTAATATCGAGAGTTTTTCCAGATGCCTGTCCTCCTCGTTCACCCGACTTAAATCCCTGGTATTTCTGGTTGTGGGGATTCGGAAGTTTTGGTTTGTCGCTCTACGGTCATCTTGTGCATACGAGGGCTAAACAGACTGGGACCTACAGTTTAAAGTAGATTCCGAACCACTACAAACACCCATAGCACCGCCGGAACTCGAACCCGAAGCCTGTGGTATCGAGAGCAAGAGCGCTAGCCACTCGGCCATCAGGCTCCTGTGGATTAGGAGGAATTGTAGAAATTTATGGTGGAGTTGTGGGAGTTTATTTAGGAGGAATTAGGACTTTACCCGTTGAAATCCAGCATTACACGCCATGTTGCTGAAATCCCTCGCGAGTTTATTCGCGCTAGCATTGAACACGCTATCAGGCGCTTTCAACACATAATTGATGTCAACGGAGCATACGTTGAACACATTCTGTACTTGAATGATTCTGACATATTTTTTTGCCCTCCTTTAGGTGCCACAATTCAACCTGGTGGTCAAACTTTGAACTATTTTTTACTGAAGAAATCCTTTCACCATAGTCCATATAACGTAGGTACCAAGTTTCATCATATTCCGGTAGGCAGAACGAGTTCTAGATGGGTTTTAATAGGTTCACTAATTATAACCACCCTGTATATACTACTGTGCAAAAAAAGCAAAACCCATTTTCCAGTTAAATTTCTCGGGCTATTTCCCGGGAATTTTTTTAGGTTGTTGGCACCGTCTTTGACATCTGTGTGAAATTTCACGTTAAAAATATTCATTAGTGTTTGAGTTACGCTTGGCTTTGTGAGACGCTCAAACTGGTTCCGGCGATTTTTGAAATGTCTGAATTCATTGAGCAAAGAACTGGCATCAATTTTTGTTTTCGGAATGAATGTTCATTTGCGGAAACGTATAGAATGTTGCAGAAGACATTCGGTGGGCAAACTATATCAGAAAGAAATGTTTACAAGTGGTATAAACAGTTCAAAGAAGGCAGAGAACGCGTTGAAGAATAAGAACCCTCTGCTCGACTATCCACCTCAACCCATAGCTCCCATCCAAAAAATTAAAGATTTGGTGCCTGCAAACCCTCGATTTACAATTAGAGACCATGCTGATGCTGTTGGAATTTCAAAAGGATCGGTCCATTCCATTTTGGGCCTCAAACGCGTCAAATCTCCATTGGTACCGAAAACACTGAATGCGCAAACTCACACTGCATTGATTCTACGTGATCTTTTCGCCAAAAATGAAACCCATATCGTTCCATAACCACCATATTCACATAATGCAACTTCTGGCTATTCCCTAAACTCAAAAGACCACTCCGGGGACACCGTTTTGAGTCGATTGAAAAGATTCAACGTGAATCGCCGCGAGCTTTGAAGGCCATCCCTGCCGTTGACTTTTTAGCATGCATTGAGGTTTGGAAAAAACATTGGCATAAGTGCATTGTGTCCAGAGGGATTACTTTGAAGTCGATTAATTAAATTTGAAAGAATAAATAAAGATTTTTTTTTTAAAAAATTGGTTTTACTTTTTGGGCACAGTAGTATATGATCCCCGTTGATATTTTTATTACTGGATTAAGAAAAAATATGTGAGGCAAAAATTTCTTTAGTCAGAATTTTACGATGAATTTATTCAAAACTACACAGAACTCTCATTTGGCAATTTAAACAACAGACTAGTTTTGTATTCTTAAAGAGATTGGCAAACAAACGTCTGTCTCCCCTGCTAATTAAATTCTCCCCCCGAGATTACACTGGTCAATTAATATCCATGCTTTATTCATTTATATGCTAATTTTATCAGAAAATTACCTTCGACTTTATAAAAATACGGTTTTTCTGCTGTTCATTAACGTACTTTTTTTTTTTCATGAGTCTAAATTTCAAGCTTTTTTTTTTTTTTTTTTTTTTCGTGAAACTTTTTTAATGAAACATTTTAGAAATAAAATGGATTTTTTTTTTCTTTTTATGGTGTTCATTCTTTTTAATAATGCAAGAAACATAGGGTTTCATTTTCTTTCTTTATTACGTTACCTAAATGAAATATTAAATTTTTTTTATAGGACAATTTTTCTTACCAAAAAAAATTGTTTAAATTAGAAATGCATGGTAAGGTCTTAATATATTTAAGTAAATTTTCCTTTGGCATTTTTATTTCCATTATATGCATTTTTTTTTCTCATTTTGTATCTAAATAGGAAAAAAAAATGCATTAGTTTAATTTTGAAAATTGCTTACCAAAATTTTTAAACCACTTTCTTTGAAGTAATGCATTTATTTCAAAATCGGATCTTCCAATTTAGATCATTGACTTTTCTTTTAAAAGCAATTTTATTTTCATAAATGGTTCAAATTGACGGGAAATTAAAAAAACTGGAACTTCATATAAAAATTAACTTTATTTGTGTGTGTGTATCGTTGGTGTTCGCATTTATATTTAGGAGGGCATTGCTTTTCGTAGAACTTTTCGTAGTAATTGCATCCCATTTACGTGCCATACAGAAGAAAGCTTTCACCAAGCAGCCTAATTGTAGATATGAAATGCTTTCCTTTTCTTCATACGTCACCCCGCACCTAGATTTGGTACCACTGGCTTCAGGTTCGAATCTAGATGGTGGCATGTATGTTTGCGAGTGGTTCGGAATCCCCGTTAAGCTGTAGGTCCTGGTCTAATTAACTTAAAATGGGAAAAAATGACCGTATAGTAACTAACCAAACCTACACATGTTGGTTATGTCGCAAGTTGAAGTTGGACAATTAAACCAAACATGCGCCTGGGGCTATATAGCCCCCTACCGGATGAGGGAAGGACATCGGTGGACTTCGTGAATACCATGGACAGCCTTCTATGAGGACTTTTACGGGTTACTGCACCATATTTGCGTGTCGTATGGGAGAAAACACAGTAAACTCCTCACCATACAACCTGCCAATCGAGGAGGAAGTGGAGATTGTTACAATATGTGTGAAAAACCATCTCCAAAACAGTGACTACAACAATGCCTTTTGCATGCTAGCTTCACTCGAGGGATAAGAGCATGGTGGTATTCTTAAATTCTTGTTTCCATAAGCATTGATTACAACGAAAGTCAAGAGCATATTTCAAGCCAAAGCCTCCTACGCACGTTGTTTGCTTATGTCACGTGATGGAGGTTGCTTTGTTTATAAAGTAGTTTTATCAAACGGCTTTATTGTTTAAATACTACAAAAAATGCCAGGATTATGCGCAAAAATGACTATTTTACATAATTCAGAAATTATTTGTATGGAACAATTAATGCAATTTATTTAATTCGTCATTAAATACTAACTCCCTGGCACTAAAGTTCACGTTGGATCATGGCCATCTGCCTACTGGCAGATTCTGAAACAGGAGACGTTTTCTTTTCTACGAAGTAGAGTTCTCAGCCCTACGCCCAAAGCTCTACCGTCCCATTAGACCAGGAGCCTGATGGCCGAGTGGCTAACATTCTAGCACTCAATACAACAGGTTTCAGATACGAGTCATGGTGGTGCCATATATGTTTGTAGCGGCTCGAAATCCCGGTCTCTTATGACCGTAGAGCGACACACAGCCCAATCAGGCTTCTCCCCCACATCATTCCAAAACTGTATAGGAGCAACTCAGCTCTAGACACAGTGATGTGATGTTGTGTAGTAGTCATATTAGACGGGAACTACGGTTTCAAGTGGATTCCGAAACAATAAAAACATCCTTGGCACCACCGGTACTCGAACCCGAAACCTGTGGCACCGAGAGCCAGACCGCTAGTTAATTCGGCCTTATTTTGGCTAAAAAATTTCAACTTTTTTTATGTTTAGTTATGCATTTGAGATTTTTTTTTTTTTTTTTTTACTATTTCCACGAATATTTATAAAATATATTATATTACAAAATAATTTGTTGTATTTATTACAAAATATTTACAAAATTATCTATGCATATACAACACTTAAAATAATTAAATTTAGTGATATAGCACAGATTATGTCCAAGTTTTAACAAATGAAGTAGAATAGAAGAAGAGTTCGATTTCCGCAGGTGGCGTGAGTTTTGCGTCACTATTCTGAACAGTAAACATGATAGTTGGCTTTTAAGATTATATTTGTAACGATAATTAGCCGAGTTGAAATTTTATTCCTATACACAATTTCCTATTTGATTTATTTATTCCTATTTATTTATTTTATTCTATTATTTATTTATTCCTATTTATTTATTTTATATTATTTATTTATTCCTATTTTTATTTCCTATTCCTATTATTTTTAGATTTATTCCTATACACAAATAATAAATTAATAGTTAAACACTACTTTACATTGACCTTTGTTAAAACAATTTGGAAGAGGTATTTTAACTAACAAACTTTAGATATTTAACTTTTTAAAACGACATAGATATGTTAATGTGCCCTAGAGTACAATGATTGATGATTTACCTTTACTCCAGTCCATTGGGTATTTAGTCCAACATGGTCGAAATTCGTTTTTGAGGAGGAAAAAAAAAGGAATTCTCTAAGATTGATCGTCGATAATTGAAACGGTAATTACCATATAAAAACGTTTTAGTTGCTCAGTCTAATCGCAAATATTTATTTTTACTGACATTTGTGGCATTTAAGGATTAAATGCACTGCTGTTTGAACTTTTTTTTTTCTAATGCAGCTGGCGAACACTTAGACAGCTTAGTCTTGGATGCCTTAAGGCAAGCGCTGCACAGACGTTACTCACTTTGCATTTCCCAGGGGGCGCGTGTAACTTGAAGATAAGCCACGGACGCGGAGTAACAATGCCCTATGATCCTATTAGACTGGGACCTACGGCTTAAAGTAGATTCCGAACCACTACAAACACCCATGGCACCGCCGGGACTCGAACCCGAAACCTGTGGTACCGAGAGCCAGAGCGCTAGCCACTCGGCCATTCAGGTCCCTGTTTGAACTTCATTTACAAATAATTTGTGTTATTTTAATCCTTTGTGTGTGTGTGTGTGTGTGTGTGTGTGTGTTCAAATTTTGTTGAATAAGCCCGCCAGAAGTTAACTTCCCCACAGTTGCGTGTCATGTGGGTGAAAATTCTGAAAACTCCTACCATGCACTCTCATATTGATACTATAAGAGATGCTTAAACAATCTGCTACATTCCCCAATAAATCTCTGTTGTGTGTTGTGTAGTTTCTTACCTCACTTGGTAGACAGTACCATCTAGATCAAGCCCACGAACCCATGTGGTCTCATGGAAGGTGGGGCAGCTTCTGTTGGGATGGAACACCCGTAGGTAGAAATCTGACTTTGACTCCTTTTTACGTGGTAGGGTTTGTCAGCCCTACACCCAACGCTCTACATTCATATTAGACCGATGATCTACAGCTTAAAGTGAATTCCGAACCACTACAAACATCCATGGGACCGCCGGGACTCGAACCCGAAACCTGCGGCACCAAGCGCTAGTCCATCGGCCATCACGTCCTATAATGAATCTCTTCATTTTCTAAGGCAATGAGTACAATGCACGCCTTCAGCATATTTGAACCCGTGTTCTTCTATATTCTAGGCTACGAGTGTTATCAATCCAGATGCAAGTGTGGAAATAATAAATTATTTCTTTAATCCGGCTTCTGTAACGTGTGTGCCATAAGTACATGGATATTCGGGTAAAGATTCGAATCTGTTAGTAGCGTGACTTTCACTCTCAGATTTTATAAATAAAATAAAATCGGGTTCGAGTCACGGCGGTGCCATGGATGTTTGTAGGGCTTGGAATCCACTTTAAACAATAGGTCCCGGTCTAATATGATTGTAGGGAATAGGGCTGGCAATTCTACCCTGTAGAAAGTCAATGTCACGGAACCAAGTCAGACTTATACCTACGGGTGCACCATCACAACAGAAGTTGCCCCCTTTCCCTTCAACGATGAGCCATACGAGCTCGTGGGCGTGGGCTAGATGTAGCTGTCTACCAAGTGGGATAAGAAACAACAATATAAATAAATAAACTCAGTGAAAAATATGAAACTTATGTCTCTCACATCAATAGTTGGTCTGATTGGTGCGAGTTTTTCGAATTACAAGCAAATTCTGAATTTATTCCCTGAAGAAATCTCTCCAAATGTGATTATTTCTCCGTTGTCCATTGGGTTTGGTATGTCGCTCTGCGGTCATCTTGTGCAGACTTCGGACTAAATTTAGCGGGACCTACAAGTTTAGCGTGAATTTCGAACCACTAACACCATCCATACCACAGCCAGGATTTGAACCTGAAGCATGTGGTGGCAAAGGTCAAAGTGCTAGCCAATTGACCATCAGACCGCCTGTCCAATAATAGTATTATATGAGAGAAATGAAGACAAACCCAATCAAAAAGAAGTCCGTCTTATAGACTTTTTTAATATTCAAACAAAAGTGAATAAATCATTCTAAATCGATTTTGTCTGCATATTCCTTTTATATTTTTAAATAAAACGATAGCCTATATACACCTATTACGTTTGAATTTTTTTTTTTTTTAAATTAGGATTTTGAATAATATTTTGTTGAAGTTGATTTTGCCTGAGTTTCAAGACATTGTGGCATTTGAATATTGAAAACCAACTATAAAATCATAAGAAAGAAAATTTTTCTTTCTAATGCAGCTGACAAACACTTAGACAACTTGGTCTTGGATGCCTTAAGGCAAGCGCTGCACAGACGTTACTCACTTTGCATTACCCAGGGGGCGCGTGTCACTTGAAGATAAGCCACGGACGCGGAGTAACAATGCCCCTGCAACGCTCTTCGATCCTATGAGACCGGGACCTACTGTTTAAAGTGGATTCCGAACCACTACAAACATCCATGGCACCGCCGGGACTCGAACCCGAAACCTGTGGTACCGAGCGCCATAGCGCTAGCCACTCGGCCATTCATGTCCCATAAGAAAGAAAATATAAATATTGAAAAATTTTCCCTCTATGTAATAAATGAAAATTTTTCAACTACCTTTGCTTGAAATTAAAAAAATTGTAAAAAATTGTGCTTGATTTACGTAAGCAAGGTTTAATTTCCTTTTTATTACTTGTCGAAGTATAAGAATCAAACTATAAAAACTAGAAAACTAATATTCGTTTATAAATACATAAATCATAAATACACATATCGCTTATAAATATAATTTGGATTCATTATTAATTAACTAAAAGAACCGATACGATATATAATAGATAAATAAACCGAATGTAAATGTAATAACATTAAAGTATGAAAATATATTTTATTATTTCTATTGGATACAGACAAAATTAATAATTAAATTTTAGATTTGGCAGAAAAGTAATCACATATCTGAACTGACGGGAAAAAAAGTAACAACACCCAATTTGAAAAAATTAAATGCATTAAATAAGACTTTTTTTAAACAAATGTTTGAAAAATATAAACCTAAATTGCAGCTGAAAAATTTTCTAATCCAATTACGATCAAGCAAACGATTTTTAGGTTTCTTTCTTCTAGTTTTAAAACAAATTTAATTTCCATGCATTAATTTTCACGTACAAATTTGGTCTTTCTTTATTAAAATTTAGAATAAATAATAAACCGGTTTATTATCTAAGCAATATTTAGTAAAAAAATATATATTTTCTTCTTTATGCAATAAATGATCATTGCAGTAAAATTTCTTTAACATTTCAAAATTTTTTACAGAACTATATACACATGCAAAGAATATTGCATATGTATATAGTTCTGTAAATAATTTTATATAGTCTTAACTATTAAATGCAAGCAATTTTGTAAATGCATTTTTCCAAAATAAACGTTTTATTTTAATATGTTTATTGGATGATATTTAAATGCGCCTTTTGTTTAAGCCATTTGTAATTTTGGTTCTAAAAAGATGCATGAGACGTAGCAGACGATTAAAATGGCTATCTGCACATTTTATCGTCTGCTATGTATTATTTTACTTTAATACTTTGCAATGTGCTTTTAAAGTTAATAAATATCTTGAAGCTAATTTTTTATGAACAAAATATTGTAACATTACGATACAAGGTACATTCGTATTTTATTCTCATTTAAGAAATTTGTTTTTAATGTTTATATGCAGGTAGAAATTAATATGTAACAGGTAAGAAAGTTTTTTCATTTTTAACTTTGTAATATAAAAGTAAGAAATAAAATTTTAAACAACAATCAATATTGTTTAACATTAACATAGACCAGTTCTTCTAGTATAACGCCCTTTATTAATTATTATAATAATAATAATAATAATAATAATAATAATAATAAGGATTTATGCATTAGTTCGTTTATAATGCTTATGTATTTAATTGAATAATATTTAATGTATTCAAATGAGTGTGTAAATCTATCTGAAATTTCAAATACTTCATCGAGTTATGCTATTAAATAACAAGAAATATTTTCACTTTGAAAAAGGATATTTTAGAAAATATTAGATAAAATTTTTTAAAAAATATTTTAGAATAACTTGTATAATCACATTTATATGTAACACAAAAATATGATAAATATATGTATTTCGGATTTAATTTATATAATTTGGGATTTTTCTCTACAATTTCAGTCTAAAAAAATTAATTGTAAAAGATATTTAATAAGTTGCACTAAAACCTTAAGTCGATTACGTAATAAAATATGATTACAACATTAATGTGATTTAATTTTTAACCTTTAAAGGTTCAATCTAGTTAATTTTACAAATTTTTATAATTTGTTCCTTTTATGTATATGAAGTATGACAATAAAATATTACTAACGAGAAATCCCTTTCTCCAATTACAAAAAAAAAAAAAAAAATTAAATATTAAGAAGAAATTAAAAAAATTAATTAAAATTTAAGTTTATTTCCATTTATTTTTTTGAATATCAAAATTTAAATGATTAAAAATATTTTGAAGAATCTAATTCAATTCGTACAACTAGAAAACGATTATAGCAAACAAACACAAATAACTTTCTCAATAGCAAGACAATGGGATTTTTCTCAATGCTTTTCCCACAAAACGACAAAAAATTCAGGATTTTTGATTAATGGAAGAATTTAATTTTGATTTCCCTAAATAGTAATGTTCATAGTATCTCACAATTTTAAATACATCGTTTATGAAGTCCATTTTACTTCTATAGTTGTTTTAATTCGTTCAGAATGACGCACAACTCCAGATAAATACATTGCAAATAAAATGCTAAAATATTTGTTTTCCATACGAGTTATTATGATATTTTCAAAAATATCCCGATAAAAATAACAATACGAGCAAATAAGTCCAAAAATCATATCACTAATAAACCTTCGAATATATAAGTTGCATATAAAGAAGACTAATATTAGCTTGTATTTCTTATTACTAAAAATTAGTAACTAAATTCTTTTCAAAAACCTTTTTATTGTTTTTAAACTAGAGTTGGTTTTTTTACCCATAAAATTATAGGTATTGTTTTGGATAGAAGAGTTTTTCGTTTCCTTGATATTTTGTCGGGCTCCTTGATCAGTTTTTAGTTTCCTTGACCACTTTTAACGTTTATTGTTGATTTATTTTTTAAAAATTTCTTTCATGAAATAGTATTATTGATTTATTTAAATTTCTTCCACGTGCTAATAATGATATAATTAATTAAATAATGTAAAATTGTTCTTAAAGATCGTCTGATTAAAGCAAAGGCCATTTTATTTCAAACTGAAAATGAGATTTCTTCAAGGAAATAAAATCGTTTAGAATTTCATAGTTTTATTTTTTAAGATCGCTGCTGTATTTTAAATCAACCAAATATAAAGACTTTACCGAGTTGATTAGTTAAAAAAAAATAATGGAAACGTTACTTTTGCAAAAGTTAAAATTCACAAGTTAATTTACATAAAGAATTTCGTAATTGTTTCTGCTAGTTAATAGTTGAATGAATTATATAAAAACTTTGATTCCAAATTAAAAAATTCCAGATTTATAAAAATAATGAATCACTAAATAGTTTTATAAAATGTGAAGAAACTAGTTCTATTTTGTACTATTACTATTGTTATATAAAAATTGAACCATTATACAAAATGACGCAAATAAATAATTTAAATTTTTTGCATCATTATTTTATATATATTCAATTTGCTAGTGATAAATAGTGTTTTCAAAGTAAATAGTACTAGTATAAATAGTATTTTAGTTTTATTAAGTGTCTAGGATTTTTTCCGGCAATATTTTCAAAATCATGTACACTCGATACAAATGATATTGCAGTTTAGTTATTTTTAGTAACAGTTATAGTTAAAGTTCATTACAGTTCAAAAGCTATTTTTTTCTGTATATATTTGTGTGTATATACATAATTATGTATTATCAGCACTTGTTTCAATAATTTTATTTCTACAAAAGGAAGCAATTCATAATTTTAAATGGCAAGACAATAGAGTAGCCCTTTCTCTTTTTTCGTCGTAAAGCACCTTGCAATTTAGTCTACATTATTTCCTTCATTATCATAAAAAAAATATCACAATCCGATAGAAGTTTGTAAAATTCCGTATAATAGTGCCAAACAATTTGGAAATAATTGAAGGCGCAATTATGAAAGATGGCTCCAATTGTATTTTAAATTTTGAAACAATCATCGTTTATCTCACATATTTCTGAATAAAATTTTAAATTGAATAAAAGCTTTTAGGAAGAAAAAAATATAAATATAAACAAAAATTTTAAAACTGCAACTAAAATTTTTATATCGATAGTAAAATCATTTTCAGAAAAATATAATCTATTCTTTGAAAATTGAAAACTTGTATATAACAACTAACTTGAAGAAAACTACTGTATTAATATTATCTATTTTGTTTTATTACTGATATCATTTTAACTGTTTGTAATAAAAGCAATCAATAATTAACAATAATAAAATCTCAAAATAATAAAGCGATTATTTGAAATGCAAGTAAATCCCACCAATTTTAAAAAGGTATGGCGTTTAATAATACTTTGTTGTATCTTAATAACAGATTGCATACGAAAATAAAATTTAACAAGCTATTAAATACTCTCTTTCGAGAGTTAAATACATATCAAAAGATTTTAACAATAATTATATCATGGTTAAAACAAGGTTATCGATAATTATTAATGATAAATGATTCAAAAGATAAGATATTGCAAAATTTTAATATCTTTAATATTTTAATAACTTTAATATTTTATAAACTTTAATATCAAATAATAGAAAGTAATCTTATAGTTATTAAAAATTATTATATTATTCGCATATACATATTTGTTGATATTTATCACAGGATAAAAATCTGCCAAAATTTTAAAAACATCCAATAATAACGTTTATTTAAAAAAAAAAAAAAAGGTCCCTTACCTGTTGACTGCATCGAATAGGAGAAGCTAAAGACGAGAAAGACAATGACTGTCCAACCATACATGCAAAAGCCTGCGAAAACACAAGTGAGCCTAGTTCCGTCTGAGATTGGAACCCGGTCTGAGACATAACCGATTGCGAAACCCGCGCTCTCATACACTAAGAAAACGCTGCTCTCAACATCAACTGCTCTCTCTTCGCGCGTCGCCCACCGAGATATTCCACTCCCAAACAACTCCGCGCCAAGTTAACAAAAGGAACAATTAACTTGATTATGTCCTTGTTAGGATATGAAAAAGAAACCAAAAATAAAAAAACAAAAAAATGTAAATAAAAGAATGGACCAGATTAAAAAGTTAAAATTGAGTAATTTGTTTACACAAGCGTTTAAATAATAAATTTTTAAATCGTATTTGATTTTTCTAAAGGTGTTTTGTAGCTGTTCTAAATTGGGAGTAATATTATCGAGACCTCCGAACATTGAAAAAGATTAGCCATTTCTGTTAGTACATACATCGCATCTTAGCAGCTGAGTCAGCATTAAGATTAGAGTAATGGGACCGTTCATTATTTACAAAATGCGAAGGTTTCAACAGAGACCGATGGTCTGCGTGTAAATTTTAAAAACCTTGCAGGAACTGGCATTTAAAATACGCCTTCTGAGACCTGCGGCTGCTGAAGGCGGGTCTTGCAGGTGTTCGTCCCTGATTGGGAGGTGGGCGTGGCTTGGGAACATCGGGCAGCCTCGCCGTGCGGAAGAAAACAAGGTGCCCCATCTGGTGGCAGTTGATGCATGTCGGGTTTTCAATGCGTTCCTTTATGTGGCAATCTTTTAAATGATGCTCACCCATGACTTGAGACATCGTTTTTTATAGTTGCAATTTTTTGAAGAATGATGGAATAGATTACACGAAAAGCACTGAGATGCTCCCGGTCTTCTATTAAACTTCTCGACTTTAACCGATAAGTGGAGCAGTCTGGTCACCTCAAAAAATCTTGGCATTCTCAGGAACTTTTCGGTAGATAATCTGCCACACCGGAATGGGGGCCTTGGTCTTGAGATTGTGCAATTGTCTGACTTGGTCTAACTTGAGACCAAGTTCAGTGAGTCCATCAGCGATTTCTTCAGCAGTGTAGCTGACTGGCAGCCCTTGAGCACCGTTTTAAGCGGGCGTTGATTTTTAGGAGTGATGACGTAATACTCCAATTGCTTCTCCGTGAGGTATTTAGCAACAGCTCTATGTACTTTTAATTTTGCAGGGAAAAGTTTAAGCTGCTCGCCGGCAAGCTTAATTCGAATGTCGTTTTGATGGAGAGTGCTAATTTCAGCAATATGATTCTTGAGATCATCCTTATAGCGCACCATGATGGGCGGCAGTCTGGGTTCAGCAGGAACATCCATGTCGACATTATTTGCATCAGCCTCATCATCAGACAGGCGGTCAAAGTTATTGGTAGTTTGAACTGGATTAGCAATGTTAGTTTCAACAGTTATCCTAGCCGTGTGCCTTTTAGGCGGTTTAATGAATCCATCGTTAGGAGCAGTTACAGCAGGTCGTTTGACTTTTTTATTCTGAGGGTTAGGTTTAGATTTAGTTTTAGCATTTAATTTTAATTTTACTTGCGCATTACTATGCCGAGCGCAGTTAGTCAGCGGACATAATCCTAGTTCACTCACCCGTTTTGTTATCTCTGCAAGTGCATCCTCAGCTTTCTTCAGTCCTTCTAGAGTGGTTTCAGGGCAGTCGGTTTCATAAGTCCTTCATCGATCAGAACACCCTGATGCCTGATGATCTGTTGCATCATATCGACAGCTTTTTCTCTGTCCTTAAGTTGAGTTTGAGCTGCAGTGATGTGAGAGCAGTGTTCAGCTTCAGTGAGGATTGGCGAGTCAGTGATCATGGCTTCAGCAGCGCCGGAACTGGGTACTTGCAAATGGTCCTGATGAGGACCGTTCCCCGTCGATAGGCGAGCATCTGGAATGGGCGAAAACTTGTTTTTAAAATCATCCATCTCTTGAATGAGCTTGGTGAACTTGTCATCCGCAGGATCCATCAGACCAGAATGACTCTCCATCTCCATCATACTAGAAACTCCAGCATAAATACTCATCACACCCCAAAAATTTAAACTCCAATCCAAACCTCAAACTCGAAAAGAGAGTCGGTAAACACATCCAACTGGTCGCTGCGATCATCTATACTACACACAGCAAATAACACCTCTTTTTAAAAAATTTTGATTTCCTAACCTGATTTTTTTTTTTTTTTTCTTTCCTGTTAGTTTTGAAAGGCTTCATGTTTATTTTCATTTTATCGAATCAAGTGAGAGGGAAAAATGGAGAGTTGAGTTTGAATTGTTCGGATTCGTTTTGAATAGAAAGAATTCAATAAAAAAAGAAACATTAAAAAAAAGTTCTAAATTTTGTGTTCTTTTAATTACATAGGAAGAAAGAAATGTTAATTAAAAGGTTATATTTTTAATTAATAAAAAATAGTTAAAAGATTCGATTTTATTAATCTAGCAGCACAACCACAAGAAGTTTAAAATATTGTTCTTATTTTATTATTTTAAAAATTAATAGTTCATGTTTATGTTACTGAAACTACAAGAAGGGAAAAAAATGTTACTGAATACAAGAAGGGAAAAAATGTTTATTCAGGTTCAGTTGTTGAATTTATTTTAAACAGAAAGTAAAAATGAAACATTAAACAAAAAATTTCGGGTTTTATGTTCATTTGATTACATAGAAAAGAAAGGAAAATAAATTAAAATATTTTTAATCAATTAAAAAATTAGTTAAAATATTCGATTCTATTAATCTAGCACCCAACCACTAAAACTTAAAAATTTTGTTTTTATTTTATTATTTAAAAAAATACTTTTAATAGTTCATACTTATGCTACTGAATAAAGAAGGATTCAGGTTCAATGGTTGAGTTTAATTTAAACAAAGAGAATCTGAAGTAAAAATGACAGTTTTGCAAACTGGGAACATTTTATTTTTTTTTTTAGTGATAAAAAGAATTATTTTTATCTTTATTATTTTATTTAGAATTTAAGTTACTTTACAATTTTTAAGAAAATAACAGAATATTCTTAAATATTCCATAAGAATCAGCAATGCACAAATCGTTATTTTCCAAACTTTGTAAAGTTCAGAATGCTGTTCGAATTTTAAATTCATAATTCATTTTAAAAAAATAGCAGAAATAATAATTTTATTTTTCAAAGAAAACGTAGATAACCTGATTATTTAGCTTCAAATAAACACAGGTCCATTTAATTTCACCCTCTGAGATATTGTTTAGGGGCCTGATGATCATTTCAGCTTCCCCCCCCCCCTTCCTCCCATCGAAAATAAACTTGACGAATTTTTTTGTTTGTTTTGTTTTGAAAAGGCTTCATGTTTATTTTCATTTTATCGAATCAATTGAGAGGGAAAAATGGGAGAGTTGAGTTTGAATTGTTCGGTTCGTTTTGAATAGAAAGAATTCAATAAAAAAAGAAACTAAAAAAAATATATATATTTCAAATTTTGTTCGCATTTGATTACATAGGGAAGAAACAAAAGTTAAGTAATATTTCATTTATTTTACTTAAAAAAAATAGTTAAAACATTCGATTCTGTTAATATAATAACACAAACAACCAGAAATTAAAAATTTTGTTCTTATTTTATTATTTTAAAAATTACTTTTAATAGTTTATGTTTATGTACTCAATAAAGAAGGGAAATAAAGTTTATATAGGTTCAGTTGTTGAATTTATTTTTGAGCAGAGAGAATCCGAAGTAAAGACGAAAATTTTGCAAACTGGAAAATTTTTTTTTATTTAGTGGTAAAAAAAATTTTTAATTTCTTTTAAATTGTTTAAATTTTTTTAAAGATATTTCGTAAGAAAAGAGCGGAATGTTCTTAGATATTCCGTAAGAATCAACAAAACAGATTTTTTCTGTTGATTCCGTAAGAAAAGTTACAACCTGGTGGCTAAGTGGCTAGCGCTCGGGGTTTGAGGTTCGAATCCCGCCGGTGCCATGGATATTTGTAGTGGTTCGGTATCCACTTTAAACCGTAGGAACAGGATCGTAGAGCGTTACGGAGGAAGCGTTACTCCGCGTCCGTAGCTTAGCTCCAAATTACACGCACTCCCTGGTGCTAAATGAGTAACGTCAGTGCAGCCTTTGCTTATGGCATAAAAGATCACGGTCTAAGTATTTGCCAGCTACATTGGAAAGAAAAAAAAAGTTACAACCTTAAAAATGCAATTTTAAGTTATTAAATTTTTCAGTTATCTTACGATTTCAATTTGTATTATCAATCAAATATTTTTTTTTGTCTGTGATGTTATTTATTCTAAAATAAAATGATTTGATAAAAAAAATTGCTCATTAAATGTAAAAAGATTTTGTTTGTTAACTAAAAGGAAAATTTTAAAAAAATAATAATAAAAAAAAAAAAAAAAAACCCAAAGAAATTTCAATTTTTTTTAAAATTAAAATTAGAAAATAAATATAGATTTTCTGTGAAGAATTAAATTATTAATTTTCTTTTCATAAAACTTTTTTCTTATTTTTTTAAATGAAAAATTTTATTTTTTTTTTTTTTTTTTTTTCTTTAGATATTTGTAAGTAAAATTTAAAATATGTTGTAATTAATGTAAAATTGTTGCAAGTAAAGTAATTGTAAGTAAAATTGTAAAGTAATTGTAAGATGCTGTTTGTTCTAAATAAAATGATTTGGTAAAAAAAAAGTTCATTAGATATAAACAGATTTTTTATATAAGCAGATTAAATATAAACAGATTTTTCATTAAAAGTTTTTTTTTTAATGAAAAATGTTATTTATTTATTTATTTAGATATTTATAAGTAAATTTAGAATGAGAATAAACGATTAAAAAAAGTCTTAAAATGAAAATTGTATATACATATGAATAAAAACACACACCCTAAATAACACACCCTAAAAAATTATTAATTCCTTTTTATTAATCTACGTATTTATTATTTTAAATTCTAATTTTGGTTAATTATTTTATGTTAAAATCTTTTTATTACTATGCATATTGCAAAAGTCCTTTAAATAATTAAAATATATAAAACAACATTTTAATAAATAAATTAAAATTAAATGAATATTATTATTACGTATTTTTAACATTGTTTGTAAGGAGTTAACTCGATTATATCCTATAGAAAGTGTAAAATCTAAAATGAATAAACGCTTCCCAATCGATTATAATAAATTATTGTTAACAAAATATTCTAAATTTGATATTTTATTAGGACTGTATATTTTGATTTCTATTTTGTTTCATATAGTTTTGATGTAAATTCGACCAAGTTTTCTGTCATTTTTTATGACTGATTTTATTCTAAATTTTTAAATATTATTATAATTTAAATTTTTTCTATGTTATACGCAGTATTTTTTTTTAAATCTACACAACAAATATCTTAAATATAATGATTGTAAACTTATAAATTTCAATTATTCAAAGTCCTGCAAATATGCACAGTATCATATTTTTTCAAAACTTCGTAAAGTTCAGAACTTTGTAGGATTCGAATTTTAAATTCCTAATTCAGTTTTAAAAAAAACAGAAATAATAATTTGAATTTTCAAAGAACAAGTAGATAACCTTACTATTTAGTTTCAAATAAACACAGGTCCATTTACTTTCACCATCTAAGATATTGCTCAAATTTGACCTAGAATTCATTTATGCATAAAAATGAAACATAGAAAATTTTATTAAAGTATAATCCGTTTTGAAAAAAAAAAGTTGTAGTGAAATTCGAATCAACCGATGTTCAACAACAACAACAAAAGGTCTCCCATAACACTTAAAAATTTTCCAGAAAAAAAAACGTTATAATAATTTATATGTTTTTATTTAAAATAATTAAAAACAGATAAATGAAGATAAAAACAAATCGCAAAAAGTTGCGTTTTTTCCATAGAAAAAGAAAAATAGAATATATTTTTTTTAATATAATCCATTTTGAAAAAAATCACAATTAAAGCTAGACCCTACCGATGTTTAAAAAAAAATGGCTCCTATAACACATAAGAACTTTCCAGAAAAAAAAAACCATTATATTGGTTAAATTTTAAAGAAATACAAATGAATATTTTTAAATTCATTTCCTATTCTAATTAAAACTGTGCATATCTTTTAAATCTTGATGGAATGTTTTTTAAAGAAATTAAAAACCGATAAATAGAGAGAAAAACAAACAAACAAAAGTTAATACACAAGAAAAGTTTTTTATCAATTCATTATTAAAAATATCGACTTTAACTTATTTAAATCGTTAGCAGCATTTTTAACTATCGTTTGATTTCAATCTTTAAAGATATTTTACAAGCAAAAATGGTTTTTTTTTTTTAATAACATGGCTGATCTGTAAAGAAACAACAAACTATGAAAACTACTCTGCCTGAACAACGAACTATTCCAAGAAAAATTATGAAATATCCAATATTAAGCAATGCAAAACTTTCTATATATTTTAATAAAAAATTTTTAATACTCAATTTTATTGTCTTTTTTTCCTCTAATCATTGTATTTATAATCAATTATCTTTTCGTAATTTTTTTTTATTTTACATATTTATTTTTTTAATTTGTTTTGAAGTGTAAAAAATAAGAAATTTAAATAGACTAATTTAAATAGACTTTTGAGAAATTTAAATAGACTAATATTTTACTGGAAAAGAGGCCTGATGGCCAAGTGGCTAGTGCTCTGGCGCTAGGTACCACAGGTTCGAATCCCGGCGGTACATGGATAATTGTTCGTGCTTCAGAATCCACTTTAAAACCGTAGTTCCCGGTCTAACAGGATCGTAGAGCATTGCGGGGGGTTGTGTTACTCCGCGCCCGTAGCTTATCTTCAAGCAACACAGATCTTCTGGGTCGTGCTAAGTGAGTAACGTCGGTGCAGTGCTTACCTTAAGGCATCCAAGACAGATGTCTACGTGTTTGCCAGCTGCATTAGAACAATATATATATATTTCACTGGAATGATAACATATCCATAGAGGAGAGTATATTCGACTCTGAATACCAAATAAACATACGAGGGGAGGGGAATTAAGATCCCAATTCAAAATCCTGTTTGGAATACGAAATATAGATGTAAAAGTTTTCTTGCAAGAGGGCGTATGTCAGTATTGTAAGAATTTTTCTCAGGAAAAAAGTTTTGGCCTTTCATTAACAGAAGAGAGGAATGCGTGTTATTTGACAAGCATGTAATATGCTCAAATTGCTCTATGGCTCAAATTTGACAGACGAGCAATGTTGTGGGTAGTTATATGACATGCAATTCGAGTTTTGTACTAATGAGAACAACCTGTCATTTAAATCTGGTAGCAGATATTTGGTGTTTTGCATAATGAGACCTCGTGAAATTAGCGAATGTCTGTGCGAGCTTCACAGGTCGAAATAACTACAGATTGAATATGGATTATACCATAAATCTTTTCATCGTGATGGATGATAGATCACGAGCAGAGAAATGTCTACTCCAATGAGAAGTGAGAGCAATTGACCTCCCACAGCAACTGTCTTGAAGAATTTTCTTAAAAGGAGGTTTTTGGTAAAGAAAAAAAGAAAGAGTTCAGCTACGAGTCGATCAGTTGTGTTGTTTTCCTTTTTTCTTTGAAGTGACTGAACAGGCCGGATTTTCCGGCTGTTTTTTAAAGGGAACCCCTTGTGGTTTCGTGTTTCACACCATGTAATAATTAAGGTCTGCCGCAGACCAGGCAATTAGATTCTACGTAGACTCGAGATCACTGAAAAATCTCTAACCTTGGAATGAACTGTACTTGTGATTCAATCGTGTACTTGTGATCAAATTTCATTTAAAATTTTCATTGCTCTGTATAATAAGCTAGAGTTCATTATTTGTATATATATATATATATATGTTCATGGGAACACTTTAATATTTATTTACAAACACTATATATATATATATAGTGCTGTAGATAAATATTAAAGTATTCCCATGAACCTGAAAGTGGTCCTCTTCTTGAAGCCATTATAGGTTTAATATCGGTCGAGACTTTATAGCCTTAATATACAGAAACTTGGTGTTTGTTGATGTGGGAATGGAACCCTTACTTTATTTTAATATTTGAAAATAGGCAAGTTAAGGAAGTTTGAGGCAAGTTTAGTTTATATCAAGAGAATTATTCTAAGCACATTGTACTTAATCAAGTCCTAAAATTATTCATACATACCTTAAAGGGTGTGTTTGGAACAAATTCACAGAAAAAGGAAAGTTTAGAATAAGAATACTAGACATAAAAATGAAATACAAACTGCTAATGCAAGAAAATTGGAACATTATTTATAAAGATATTAACAAACCACTTCATGAACTCAAATATGAAAAACGCTTCAAATGTTTTGTGAATATAAAAGAATATCCTACGAAGTATTAATTTATAAAAATATCGCGACATTTTGTGATTTTTAATATGATTTTTAAATGGCTGCATTGAATTTTGTGAAATAGTTTTTCTATTACTTTTTAACTCATGATTTTCTAAAAAATAAATTTCAATATTTAAAAAAAAATAATTTAAGAAGTGTAGAGATGTTAGTTAGAAATGTCGATAAAAAATATTCAAAATTACCTAAGCTATTTTTTTTCTATAAAATTTCGAAGTGTCTTCTCACTAATGGAGCCAAAGTACGAAAATTTCAAGTAACAATATAGATTCAAAGGAGCCTGATGGCCGTGTGACTAGCACTCTGGCATTCAGTGCCCCAGATTTCGGGTTCAAGTCCCAGCGGTGCCATGGATGACTGTAGTGGTTCGGAAACCACTTTAAAACATAGGTCCAGGTCTAAGATAGTTGGACTGTAGATCGTCGGGCGTAAAGCTAACAACCCTACCCCGTAAAAAAACATCTCAGTCTTGAAATCATGCTAGTTGGCAGACGGCCTTGGCCACCATGGGGCTGTTACGCCTATGAAGAAAAAGAATATAAATTCAAATCCTTATAGTAACGCAACTATTTGATTTTTTTATGGCCTTTCACATGACATTGCAACATAATAGAGTCTTAAAGAAAGTCATTTCCATTTAAAAAAGTTTTAAAACAGCACATTCTTATATTAATTTAAAAAATGAGATTACATTAAAGTTAAATAATTCATAATTTTTTGGAGTAACGTGGTAATGTATTTATAGTTAAAATAATTTTTTCAAAAATAAAAAATTACAAATTAGATAAAGTTTTATTTAACAGCTTATGAAGAACTGTACTTAAACTTAACTTAATAATTACATTAATAATGGTGCATACCAAATTCAAGGTAAAAAAATGTTGTGCTTCACTTTATGCATTATTCAACTTAATTTAAATGTTTTATTTAATTAATTGAAATTATTAAAAATAATTAATTTTTTCTAAAAGCAAATATTGAAGCATTCTACTCAGCCTAACAGAATGATTTACTGAAAATAAAGTGAAGCTTATATTTGTTCAATCAGTTCAAAGATATATTTGGGACTGACTGCTGCCACTATAATGTTTTTATTTTGTCTACAACTACCATCAACGTCTGCAATGATGTTGAATATTTATTATTAATTAACTTTTTTTGTAATAATTAGATAGCAGTCCAATTTTTAACTCAATTAGAATACAGTTTTTTTTTTCTTTTAACCTTTAAGTTTCTATTTACACCGTTTTCTTCGACGTGAAATCTTGAATTATTTATATTATTTAGAAAATGCCAAAACAAAGTGCAGTAAGCATCTGCCCTGGAATATGTAATGGAAAGAAATCCTTTACACTCTTCCCAATTCATGATGACCAGATAAAGTCGTCTGCTGTCCCCCTCCCCGGGCAGCTAACAAGCTCAGAGGAAGGCTTCCCAACAAATCCCGGATAAGAGGAAATCCCTTAAGGCGATTAGTGATTCTTTTCTTGTCTGGAAGCCCTAGCAGCAATTTTTGGCCTACATCACAAAACGTTTCGAATGGAAGTGGCGGATAAATAACAGTAAAATATGGTGGTAGAAATTAAATATTGGAGAAACTACCCTTCCCTTCCCCGAAAGGTCTTCATCTCCTGTATGAGCAAGACTCAAGTTAACAAAATTTAGTTTACAATCATAAATGTAAACATTTTTTTTTTTTAATGCAACTGGCAAGAAATGTAATGTTATAAATTAATTAACTTACCAGAAGGGAAGTACTGAAATTAAATAAATATTTAGGTGCTAAAAAAAATTCATAAAATAAGAATTTAAAATTATAACATGATTCTACGCAGTCTTTTAATATTATATTTTGGATAAAATACAGTTTCCTGTAAAGCAGTATAAGTTTTTTTGAAATAATATCGTCATATTTAGGGGCCTGGTGGGCCGAGTGTCTATAGCTCTGGCCCTCGGTGCCATGGATGTTTGTAGTGGTTCGGAATCCACTTTAAGCCGTAGGTCAGAGTCTCACATGACTGTAGAGCGTTGAGCGTAGGGCTGACAAACTTATTCCATAAAAATTCAGCGGCGCGGAGCCAAGTCAGACTTATACCTACGGGTGTTCCACACATCAAACATCCATGGCACCGCCGGGACTCGAACCCGACACCTGCGGCACCGAGCGCCAGAGCACTAGCCACTTGACCACCAAGCCTCTAAATATAATGATAGTATTGCAAAAAAACTTGTACTTATTGACAGGAAACTGTATTCTCCCCACCCCCGTCCCCGACTATTTCTCTAATATAACGGTAGAGCGTTGAACGTAACCTCTACCCCATAAAAAAAGACATCTCTTGTCTTTGAAATCTGCCAGAGGTTGGTTGGCACAGGTTGGTCTTGATGATGATCATCTTAAATAGATGAAGATGATCATCGTCATTTTTAAGAATATTAAAAAAATTTAACAGAAATGTCTTTAATGAAAGTTTTAAGTGTAAGAAGGTTAATATTGTGATGTAATTCTTTATTGTACGTATGTCATTTTGCTTTTGCGTATCCTAATTAACGAATAATTAAAATTCGCTGTGCGTTCAGTATGTTGAAATTTTCGTTAAATAGTATACGCAAAAGCAAAATGATATATGCATAGCGTATATCCTTTCGATCCAAACCAGACATGCGTGAGTAATAATAAGCCACTACATAGTTGTATGCAATTTTATTTTATTTTCTTGCTCAGGGTTTACTAATTAGTGATAAAAAGAGCTCTTGTACAATTACGAAATTTCTTTTCGACATATAGAATGTCTGGTATCCTACTTAAGTTCTGATCAAAGATAATACTGAGACATTTTATTTGTTTACTCCAAAGAATGATTTCATCATTTATTCTAATTGTTGGTTTATTTATTACCTTCGGAAAAGAGGACCTCAGTTTTTGTTTACACTAATTGCCATTTAGTGAACCATTTATTTATTACTTCGAGTTGTTTGTTGATTACACTGATAATAAAATTTTCTTTTTTTTGCTTTTACACATAAACACAATGTCACTTTCTTATATAATGCAGTTAGAATATTAGGGTGAGTAGGAAAATCCGAAATAAAAATTGTGGTATGCAGGTTAAGCAACTGGATTGTAATTGTGTGTGGTTAGATTCAGATACTTGAGGCACAGCTTTATTGGCACACGCATAAACACTACACACATACAATTAGAGACATACACTATTTAACCCAATTAAAGACAGATAATTATAGCTTTATGGAAGGATTCCACTTCTAAGCCGATACTCAGGTACGCGCAGGGGGAGCGAAATATACATCCTCTAGGGGTGAAAGTCTGTAGGCTATAAAATACGCAGGATTGCATTAAATATATTTCCTCTGAGGATTAGATACTGTAAGCTAATCATTAAGTTGAGCCGTACTTCCACTCGAGTGAGTCTCGAGGCCTACTAACCATTTCTCCTGGAGTGCGTAGGAGGAAGCACGGTTACAAAGTTGATAAAAGTAAAGGAGAAATTTTAAAACTTTGCGGGGTACCTTCAGAGATGTTTTTAATGGTGTAAAGAGTTTTGTGGATCTCAACAGAAATGTGGGGATTTTTTTAAGATAAGAACAAAGATTTGTATCTAATGCGTCTACAATTATTTATAAGATTTTAAATGGGCCCAATTTCAAAATGTTTGAGAACCACTGATCTTATGTATACATTTATCTATGTGGAGTAGATGGATTTTTATAATGTTGTATTCATTCAAAGACATAAATGGACGTCATTCATAACCTAAATTCATAAATATAAATGGGATCCTGAAATAATTCCACTACAGCTGGAAAAACATTTCGTTCGTTTCTTTTATTCAGTGCAGCTGCTTATTATGAGTATCTAGTATTTTATAAGATTCGCTAATCTGTTGGCATTGCCAAGGAAACAAAACATTGATTCAACATCGAATCCGAATTGGGATTTTCTTAATGGAAAAATATATCTTCTATTAAGAAAAAGTGTCGTTCAAGAAGACATTCAGAGGGGAACTGGTATTTGCTATTCGTAGAGGACATAAAGTACCTAGTTAAGTTTGAAATAAGAATTTAAAGTATTTTGTAGATTTTTAAAGGTAAATCTTGCGAAAATGTCCAAAAAGTATTTATACAAAATATTGTTATAAGAATTATTTAAAGAGTCTGAAATAGGCTTATTATTATTGATAATCCATGCATAAGATCTGCCATTATAGTATCAGAAATTATTTTATTAAGGTTAAGAAATTCATGGTGATTTTAATAAGGTTAAGTTCAGTATTTTTACTAAGGCCTATTTTATCCATATATATGGAGGCCGATTAAAGGTTATTATTATTATTATTATTATTTGTGAAATTTACAAAGAATATTCATGTATCACAAAGTATCACATGAGGCGTATAGAAGTAACAAAAAATACACAGCAAAATTTTAAAAACATCAAAGAAATCGTAAATTTTAAAATACATAACAATACAAAAGGTAAATATAAATTTAAAAAAAAGATTTTGGAAATCGTAAAGAAATAATATTATATATTTGCAAACTACTGTAAAGACAGGCTTTTTATTAACAAATTGGCAAAAAAATTGTAGTGATTTCAGAAATTTTTTTTTTTTTTTTTTTTTATGGTTGTTCAAGCCATATAATAGCTAAGAATCAGTGATTAACATATTAGTTTTATTTTGAAATGGTAAAAAAAAAAATGAAGATGTTTAATATCTAAAGCCTTTAGGAGTTAGAATTGCAGTACCCAATCAAAAACTGATTTATTTTGAAATGGTAAAAAAAAAACGATGAGTGCGAAGCCTTTGGGGTATAGAAAGAAAATACGTCTTCCTAAAAGAAACATTTGATGGTTCTAAGAACTTTTTATTCTACAGTTAAGTAACTTTGTCTTTGAGAGTCTTTTTATTATAAGATTCTGGTACAGTTACATTAATTTCTATAACCATGTTTGTGGCTTCTTTTACAAGTCATTCAACTTTTTCATGGCCGAAAATTCACGTCTAGTCATGAACAAAGACAAAAGATACAATTACTTTTTGTTCAGAAAAGATATTAGCAGTCTTTTGAGTAATAATCTAATTGTACGATGCAATATTTTTCAATAATTTTATGGAGGACAGCGAATGAATGTAATGATACATTTGTAAATGATACATTTTGATTAAGAACCATTTTATTATTTTATTCAATCTAATGCGGGCTTACTGCATCAATAAAAGCAGTCCATTCGTTACGAATTTTATATTATCAGTATTCTAATAACATGGCTATTCTTTTGTGACGTAGGCAAAACCAGCTTTGTTATTTATTTTACTATTATCAGTATAGCAAAATATTTGGAAATTTTCTGTAAAATTATTGTTGTAAATAATGATGTTAATTGGATTTCTTTTAGATGTATATGACCTTAAAAGTCATAATTATTTTCAGAATATTGAGTTTTTTCCGTATATCTTCTAAATGTGTCCATGGGAAAAATCAGCGAGGAAAAAAGCAGATTTTATATTAAAATAAGCAATAATAAATATTTTTTCATTATAATAAAATAACCACTGTACTTAAAAAATACTTGTAATGTAAAATATGTTTGTAATGCGAGGGGAAAAAATTGGATTTTGTTGTTGTTGTTGTTGATAATAAGAACAAAATTTAACGAAAAATATTCCAGCTTAAAGAAAAAAAATCATTCTTCCTTTGAATGAAGAAGTTATCTTTTGTATTAACGCTTTCAATTATAATTGTTTAGAGATTTTAAACATTTCTCTCATAACTTATTCCAGTGTGAATTGAAGTACACATTCAAATTTTCAAAAATAGAGACTCTTTTAAATAATCTTATAATTACTTACTTTTTGGACACAATAGTAATTAAATATATGACACCCGCAACATTATGCGTCTATGCGTTCCTCGAATGTAATTTAAGATGTATCATTTTGTGGGGGAGAAGAACGTATATACTAAAAGAACAAGAATTGAAAGACACAATAAAATGTTTATGTACACTCATGTCCATAAAGTAATGATAATTCAGAATCACACAGAAATTGAACTCTAAAATAAAAATTTCACCTGTAGAATTATCACACACATCTTGAAGAAGAATATGAAAATTACAGAAAACCACCAGATGGCGCGGATAGTACGTCACAATGACGAGAGTGAAAGAGAGGGGTATATAAGGAATGCCGGCAAAGAAGTAAAATTGTTCACAAGCGCTTTAAAAGCCTTTCAGTGCAATAACCGCATAGTTATGGCACAAAGGAAGCATTTGGATGATTTTTTACGTGGTAGAATTATCGGACGACTGGAATGTGGACGTACCCAGCTGGAAGTATCCGAGGAATTTGGAATCGCTCAGAGTGTCATCTCCAGGCTTTGGCAACGATTCCAAGATGGCGGTAATATGAGTAGATGTTACAGCACAGGTCGCCCCCGAGTTACAACGCCGAATGAGGACCGGTATTTAGCAGTTACTGCCAAAAGAAACAGACGGAGCACAGCATCAGACCTGTCTCGTCAGCTCTCTTCAGCTACCGCTACGACAGTTTCAAGGCAGACCGTGTACAGACGCTTAGAGCACATTGGTCTATATGCTCGTAGGCCTGTCAGATGTGTTCCACTTACCGCAACTCACTGTCGCCTGCGATTCACCTGGAGTAGAGAGCATGCATTGTGGACACAGCAACAGTGGTCTGGTGTGATGTTTTCCGACGAGTCCAGGTTTAGTTTGCAGTCTGATTCTCGCCGGACTTTCATATGGAGAGCGCCAGGTACCCGTTACCACCAAGAGAACACCATTGTACGACACCGTTA
>BPLQ01006664.1:0-33423 GCA_021605075.1 Caerostris darwini | reverse complement strand
ATGTTAATTAAGGTAATAATATCAATTTAAAATAAATGACACCACCAATTACACTAATTATACTACTATCAAAAACGACTTCTTTAAACCATTAATTAATTCAAAGTTGTTGAATCATTTTCGTTTCTGAAAGCTATTTAAATGCGACATTAATCAAAATATTATAAATCAAAGATTAAATTACCACACTAGACGATTCCTTTTAATCCTTAATTGAATTCGCGTCGCATTTATTCACTCTAATGAGGTATCACTTACCAAGGATATCCAATCAAAGAATTTAAAAACACAAAAATGAATACTAATTAAAACTCGTTCACGAAGCGATAAAGAACTCGTTTAAAAGAACTCATTCACGTTCATTGTTCCCGGGAATCCCCCCAGGCCACGGTGTTTAATACAACACAAATCGGAAATAGTGTTTAATGCAACCAAAATAAACAGATCCGAACCTCTTTCTCACAATTAGAATTTTAAATAAGTGTCTTATCTTATCTAATCAACTTCGTTGCAAACTTAGTAATCACGTTTAAAGAAGAATAAAAAAAAAAAGGGCAAAGTCATACCAAATTAAATTTGATTAAAGCGCATCATCGAATGTCGTAAAAGCAATTCATTTTTAAAAGTATCACCATTCTAGATCTGTCGATCTCGTTAGCTTAAATTTAGTAAAAGAAGACATTTTTCGAGGTTGCCATCTTTAATAGACATTGTCAGATAAGCATCAGTAATAAAAATAATTATGTCATTTACATTTGATGAATTAAAACTGAAGTCTCTTCTTTAAAGTCTTTAAGATACGTGAGAATTTTGTTGTTGAACGATTTGCTATGTCCTGCTGGGATACAAGAAATCTATTCTATAGCAATTAAGCAATAGCTATCTATGTTACTATAAATTGTACTATAAATTAGCAACACAACTTATTTCCCATTGGTGCAATTTTTAGAATAGAAAAATATATAACTTTATATACAATATTTCTAAATTAATCCACTAAAATAGAATGGAATTCATTCTTTTTAAAAGACCACAAATTATTTTAACATAATTATATTTTTCTTAAATCATTTCTAATTCCATGATATTATAATAAAAAGGGATAGATTCCTTAGGGCTGCAAACCTATTTATTATCGGTCACTTGTTACAAAAAACATTTAAAATAATGATACAAATATTTATTGTTTCCAATTTGTTTACTTTTATTTTCTTTACTATCAATAAAAATCACCAATTAATGTTAATACCTTGCAAGGCAATAATACTAATTTAAAATAAATGACACCACCAATTACACTAATTATACTATTATCAAACACGACTTCTTTAAACCATTAATTAATTCAAACTTTTTGAATCATTTTCGTTTCTGAAAGCTATTTAATTGCAACATTAATCTAAATATTATAAATCAAAGATTAAATTAACATACTAGACGATTCTCTTTAGGCCTTAATTGAATTCGCGTCACATTTATTCACTCTAATGAGGTATCACTTACCAAGGATATCCAATCAAGGAATTTAAAAACAGAAAAATGAATACTAATTAAAACTCGTTCACGAAGCGATAAAGAACTCGTTTAAAAGAACTCATTCACGTTCATTGTTCCCAGGAATCCCCCTAGGCCACGGTGTTTAATGCAACCAAATCGGAAATGGTATTTAATGCAACCAAAATAAACAGATCCGAATCTCTATCACAAGCGGAATTTTAAATAAGTGTCTTATCTTATCTAATCAACTTCGCTTCCTACTTTGTAATCACGTTTGAAGAAGAATAAAAAAAGGCAAATTCATACCCAATTAAATTTGATTAAAGCGCATCATCGAATGTTGTAAAGCAATTCATTTTTAAAAGCATCAACATTCTAGGGCTATCGATCTCGTTAACTTTAATTTAGTAAACGAAGACATTTTTTAAGGCTGCCTTTCTTTAATAGATATTGCCAGATAGGCATCAGTAATAAAAATATTTATGTCATTTAATTTGAAGAATGAAAACTGAATTCTCTACTTCATAGTCTTTAAGATGCATGAGATTTTTGTTGTTGAACGATTTCCTATGTCCTGCTGGGATTAAAGCAATCCCTTCTATAGCAATCAAGCAATAGCTATCTATGTTACTATAAATTAGGAACAACACTTATTTCCTAACGGTGCAATTTATTGAATATGAGAAACATATAACTTTATGTAGAATGTTTCTAAATTAGTCCACTAAAATAGAATGGAATTCATCCTTTTTAAAATACAACAAATTCTATTAACATAATTAAATATTCTGTCAATTATTTTTAATTCCATGATGATATAATGAAAACGAATAGGTTCCTATTGGTTAAAATCCATTTATTATTGCTCAGTTGGTAGAAAACATATTTAAATTGTTATAAAAATATTTATTATGTTTCCAATTTGTTTACTTTTCTTTTCTTTATTATCAATAAAGATTACGAATTAATGTTAATAACTTGTAAGGTAATAATATCAATTTAAAATAAATGACACCACCAATTACACTAATTATACTACTATCAAAAACGACTTCTTTAAACCATCAATTAATTCAAACTTTTTGAATCATTTTCGTTTCTGAAAGCTATTTAATTACAACATTAATCAAAATATTATAAATCAAATATTAAATTAACACTCTATACGATTTTCTTTTATCCTTAATTGAATTCGCGTCACATTTATTCACTCTAATGAGGTATCACTTACTAAGGATATCCAATCAAGGAATTTAAAAACAGAAAAATTAATACTAAATAAAACTCGTTCACGAAGCGATAAAGAACTCGTTTAAAAGAACTCATTCACGTTCATTGTTCCCGGGAATTCCCCTAGGCCACGGTGTTTAATACAACCCAAATCGGAAATAGTGTTTAATGCAACCTAAATAAACAGATCCGAACCTCTCTATCACAAGCGTAATTTTAAATAAGGTCCTTATCTTATCTAATCAACTTCGCTTCATACTTTGTAATCACGTTTGAAGAAGAATAAAAAAAAGGCAAAGTCATACCAAATTAAATTTGATTAAAGCGCATCATCGAATGTCGTAAAGCAATTCATTTTTAAAAGTATCAACATTCTAGAGCAATCGATCTCGTTAGCTTAAATTTAGTAAAAGAAGACATTTTTCGAGGCTGTCTTCTTTAATAGACATTGCCAGATAAGCATCAGTAATAAAAATAATTATGTCATTTACATTGGATGAATGAAAACTGAAGTCTCTGCTCTAGTGTCTTTAAACGACACGAGATTAACGTTATTTGTTGTTGAACGATTTCCTATAGCCTGCTGGGATACATGCAATCAATTTATCATATTTTTATTTGTTTATCTATGAAATAAACACATTTATTCTTCTATCGACAGCCTGAGTTTTTATTAAGAAATTTATTTTTTATTGAATTTTAGGCTTTAAAGTATAACTGCAGCTATTCTTTTTTTACTATTAGGTTATAAATTACAGTTAAATGTAATTAATTTTCATGAAGGTCTTATTAGTTAAAAATATTCCTCATTTAGTCATAAATATTAACTGAAACAAACAGTAATTTAAATATTAAATATCTTAATTATTAAATATAGTTCTTTACAATAACCTTAAAATAATAAATTCCTTGTTAAATTTCTTTAAAAAAATAAATTACTTTCCTTATAAGAATAAGTTATTAAATGAAAATAAATATTTATAAAATTTATATGCAGCTTTTCTAATTTTAATATTTTATAAATATTAGTATGTTATTCATTTTTTAATGAATTTTATACTCTAAAGTATAACTGTAGCTATTATTTAATTATTAGGTTAGAAATTACAGTTGAATGTAGTTATTTTTATAAAAGCATAATTAGTTAAAAATATTTCTCATTTAATCATAAATATTAACTGAAAGAAACAATAATTTAAATATGAAACATTATGATTGATAAGTATTCCTCACAATAACATTAAAATAATTTTTTTTAAAATTAAATTAGTTTCTTTATGTATATAAATTATTAATTAAAAATTATATATATTTAAGTTTCTCTATTTTTTTAATATTTTAAAATTTATTATGATAAAAACAAACACAGTAATTTTAAGATCCAGTTTACAAATTTTTTTTACAATAAAAAACATATAAAATTTAATTAATATTATTTTAATTACGTTTTCTTTAAAACTTTCAAACCACATACTTTTTAAATCTCAACATTATTCATCAACTTTATGACATCATCAATCAATATTAAACACAATCTGTAATGTTTTAATGTACAGTTTTAACCATTATAACGGAAATATAATTTTAATTAATGGAG
Organism: Caerostris darwini; assembly: GCA_021605075.1. Lineage (NCBI taxonomy): Eukaryota > Metazoa > Arthropoda > Arachnida > Araneae > Araneidae > Caerostris > Caerostris darwini. Next base: position 29,099 of record BPLQ01006664.1, on the reverse strand, counting down.
TTTAAATTAATGTGTTTCAAACAAACCATCATGATTGGTAATAACTGCTGCTATATTCACTCCCTCTGATGCAATAATATGGCAGATGCCTATTTCGATAATGTCATTCCATATGGTTCCAATACATTATTGAAGTCAATCAACCGTAGCAGATGGTGCATCAGTTTTGATAAAATCACCTCCAGAATAATTTAGAGGTGCTCAAATATGGTTGATGATCATGTTTCATGAAAGAGAATATTTTTAAAAAAATTAACTTTAATTATCTTTTAATTTTAATAAATTATCCAGCAGTAGTATGAGGATAAATATGACCACATGTTAATAACAATGGAAAAAATTGATTAAAGGTGGTTTTATACTCTTTAAAAGTGGTGATGGCTATTTACTCCTTAAAAGTCTTCCAGGAAACTATATTTTTTTAAACCTTTTATTTTACAGTCAGTAGTTAATTTTGTTTATCTTTGAAATAAACATATTTTATATTTTAGACAGATTGATTTGTGTTGTTCGTTACATATATATAAGTGGAACATGAAGCCCACTGTTGTATGACAAAAAAAAAATATGTTTATAAATTGATTAGGAAACGAAGTAGATTTTAAAATAAGGATTAGTATAAAAAAATTAAATCAATAAACAATAGTTAAAAAAAAGAAGTAAATGTTCATTATTTATAAAATATAAAATTCTTTTATAATAAGATTCCAAGTTTTTAATGAATAAGTAATAAAAGGAATTCAGCTATAATAATATCAAAAAAATTCTTTTTACTCTAAGAAAAATAACAAATATTCCTTAGAAGAAACTTGTGCATGATGCACAAGAAGTATGATGCATAAGAAGTTTGATTTATACAAATATAAAACATACAGGAGGAAACACTCTTAAAAATATTTAACATAAAATATATTAATATCGTGGTATCTTTTTTAAAAGATTACAAATAAACCATTAGGAAAAAAGTACAATTTATTAATGTTTATTTAATGGGAATTATAGATTTTAACACTATTCAATTTTATGGAAGAATTAGTATCATCGGAAAGATATCATGGAATAATCTTTTACGAAAAAAAGAAAAATAACACTTATATACTATTAGAAAAAAAATTTCCTTTCAGACTATAATCTTTATTATATATTATGGATTTTGACAATACTCACTTTTTGTTCTTCGATTAATCTAACTACTATAAAAAATAACCTATTTCAAAGTTACATATGTAAAGCAAACAAATGCATGACTACCATTTACTTGTTATCATTATGAACATTATCTTGAAGCAAATATTTAACTAATATTTGCTTCAAGATTTAAGAAACAATGTTACTAATTACACAAAAATAAATACAAACACTTTTATTATAACTTCAGTTATTATTATCACAATTATGTTTTCAATTATTAATACAGTCCAGAGAAACAAGTATATATAAAAACATCATAAATTCAAAACTGTTCAAATCAATCTTTTTCTTCTTTTGTATATTAATTTGCTGTTGTCAAAATATAATTATCAACGAATATAAAAGCTGCGAACTTAAATTGGCAATGACAGTTGTCATAAATCACAATATCTTGAAGTTAACACAACACAACACAATAGCTTGAAGTTTATTTTCGCAATTAGGATTTTTTTTTTACCTAGTCAGAATGAAAGATTGGATCTATGATTTTAAAAATAACGTATGAAGATCATTAATATAATTTTTATTTTTCTCTTCCAAGACTTAAAAAATATATGTTTGTTATTTTTACTGTTTTTATATTTAATTCAAAAATTTGATTGTTTTTATTTGAAAATATGAATACCTTTGCCACCACACAAATATTAGATAGGGCGCAAATAAATCTTCTTTAAAACAGAGAAAGATTAACATTACAAATTGAGATAAATTTTAACAAATAAAACTATATAAGGATAATATTAGTTCATTGTGAAAAGAAAACATGAAGAAAGAATGACAATTTGATATTCATGGCATATATTCATAAAAAAATTTTCAAATAATAATTTGAAACACAGGAAAAATAAATATTCTACAATTTTCACTTCATACTTTACAAGTAAAAATCAGCAATAGTAAACCTAAATTTATTCATATAACACTTCAATTCTCAAAAAAAAAATAAGTAAATAAATTTTTATTTTTAAATTTTCAGAATAAATGTTTATTTTTAACCAAAAGTAAATTAGTAAATAAAAATTATTAATTAAAAAGGAATTTAAAAAGCAAAATAAATCAAATTAAAGTCCAATAAGTCTAATAAAATAAGTGCAATTTGAATTTTGCTTCCTTTAAATCTTAAAATTGCGATATAAATTTTACATCAAAAATTAAAATAACTTATTTATTCAGCTTCATGGTTAGCACTTTAAAAATTTAACACTTCACAAATGCATTCTGTAAGATAAATTATGAGAACAAAAGGGAATATAATACCAAATCTTAATCTAACGAAACATATACATTTTTATAACAACACTTTAAAAACTTTTATGTGTATTCAAGATATCACTGCAAATTTATTTAAATAAAACCAAAGATTCAGGCATTTAAAATCAGGTTAATTTTAGTTTGCAAGTTAATACAAAATTAGCACTCTGATCTAATTATTAGAAGCAAGATAATAATAAATGATAAAAAGAGTATTTCCATCCTTGTTAATTTGGCATCATAACACGCAGTCTTCGTTTTTTTATATCGTTCAAATAATGAGATCATTTCACGTTCAAGCGAACAAAAGCCAACTCTACTTTGTTGCATATTTTTAAAACCAGTTCTTTAGAAGGGCGAGAGAGCTGTGTTATTAATAATCTTTAGAAAGGCTACGCAGAACAAAGAAGCGTGTAATTATGCAATACTTGAACAAATAAAGATATGGCTAATTAAATTAATTAATTACGGAAAACATATGACTCGGCACATATTTAAGAAATCTCGATATGTTGTTTATGTACACAATTGTGCTCTGATTATGCCGAAATAAATAATAACAATAATGAAATATTCATAATTCATATTCGATTTTTTATCTATTTGATATGCCTTGATAAATTTCATATGTTACATTCATTCGCATTTTGTGTAGTGAAATCAGATTTTTCTGCTTTTCCACAATATTCAGATTGATTCAAGATAGAATAGTTGTAGAGCCAAACATCTACATTTCTAATTATATCACAGTATTTCATATTTCAAACAATACAATTGTAATTAAAATATGTAACGTTATTAAGTACGGTATATATTTAGGTTTAATTTAAATACGAGAACGGATAAAGAAATTATCCAAACTTCTCTTATATTAAATTTATGTGAGCATAGTTGTCATGTAAACAATACAAGTAGTTCCTCATTCATCTAAAATGTCAAAGACAAATATTAAAACAGTAAAAGTTGAAAGAATCAATTAATAAACAAATTAAATGTTGAAAGTAACTGGTACAGACTTTTAAACGAGCCGTCCATTGTATAACAAATAGTTTTAATATTAAACTATTCTACCAATAGCGCTTGAATATCTATTATGGTTTGGTTTGGTAGTCGCTCTACGGTCATCTTTTGTCTCACGAAGGCTTAACAGACCGGGACCTACAGTTTAAAGTGGATTCCGAACCACTACAAACATCCAGGGCACCGCCGGGACTCGAACCCGAAACCTGTGGTACCGAGCTCCAGAGGGCTAGCCACTCGGCCATTCAGGCCCATATCTATTATAATGACAAATAAGTTTCTCTCTAGAAACTTATTACTAGAGAGAGAGATAGGTAGAAAAATAGATAGCTATTGGTTAGCTATTTATAATAATTAAAGTTTCAAACACACAGATGGGAAGCACTAACTTCAAAACTGTAGACATTGTTATGAAAAACTACCACTGTTGAACATCGAAAAGAATGATATCTTCATAGCTCTACCTATAATACCCTTTACATGTAGCATATTTCCCAATCATTCCTCTTATACCTTCAAGCTTTCACTATTTGTTTTTTTAGGACTCCTCAATTTGATTGTTCCTTTTTAATTAAAAAATAAATATGACAGTGAAATCTTCACACACAGATCAAGATAACATTTTTGATGCGAGAATACGAAAGTTTTATGTAAAGTATAAAGACGGACGGATAGCGCGCCAAGTTTCACAGCAGTTAAACTTCAAGTTTCACATTACAGTTACTAGTTTATCAACAAGTTTTATCAACAAGTTTCACATTACAGTTAAAAATAAAAGTTTCTCTCTCCCTCTCTCTACATATATAGTTATAGTTATTGTTTTGTCTATGAATAAGAATTAAAGCTTGAAACACACAGATGTGTAGACTTAAGTCACAAACCTATAGACATTGCTATGAAAGACACCACTGTTGATAGTCGACATGAATGTATAGTACATCTTCATAGATCTAGTTACACCGTTTACATCTAGCATTTTCTCCTATCAGCAACTTACACAGTCCAGTCACATTAATGTGACCACCTGCCAAAAACCATAATATACATTCTTGTATATTCTGGCTTTAAGTGGAGTGTGGAGTGTGGAATGTGGTATTTAAGTGGTATTAAGTGGAATTCTTTATATACACTTCACTGCAATGTGCTGCCACCTGCCTTTTGTGATTGGTTATTTCACGGTGACGTCGAAAGTAGGTGGTCCAGTCACATTAATGTGGCTCGACTGTGTATATCATCAGGTTTTCACTATTTATTTTTTCAAGACTCTTCAGTTTGTTTGTTTCTTTTTTAATTAAAAATTGAATAAAGTAACTAAATCTTTGCTCATAACTCAGGATAACAGCATTTTAATGAGAGATTACGAAAGTTTTATGTAATGTATAAAGACGAAAGGATATCGTGTCAAATTTCAAAGCTATGACATCTTGGTTCTTCATCCAACAAGCGAAGCTGAACGAAAAGTTCCCAGTATCTATGACAGAAATGGGTATAATGTGTCATTCCAAACTGTGATATAAAATATGAGTGCAGAGTAGTAGATCTCTCTTGATGTACTCCGGATAATGCTGCATCTTCTGCATATCTATCAAATAACATCAAGTCCGAGTCTTCGACATATAAAAATAATAAAAACAAGTCATATAAAGTAAACTGAAAAGAAAATTCTATAAATTATGATAATAAATTGTGTATTTGGCTTTTTAAAAGTTTAAACATAACAGAAATCTAATAATTCAAGATACATACTTTTACTTCCATAAATGAGTACCTGAAAATGCAGAATATTTAAAATCAATGATTGAATAAATTATATTTTCATGCAATGTAAAATAAATCTTATTAACATGCGACGTTTTTATTCGAAAGATATAGAAAGTAAAATACTTAATTCACAGAAACATCAAACAAAGGTAATGTAACACAGATTAGTTTTCCTTGCAATTAATAATTCACCATGCGATGTATTATTTTGAATTAAGATAATATTTACTTTTGTAAGATATATATAAAATTCCTAATATTAATAAGGGTTCTTATGCATAGTTGATTTGAAGAAATAATAATTTTACATGAAAAAAATGTTTAAAAAAAACCTCCATTAATTTGTAATAAAATAAATAATTTAATTTTCATTAATTTTTCTATGACATAAAAATTAAAATAATAATTTATATTTCATAAAATAAGCAATATAATATATGTAACATTATTATGAATTGAAACATGTTTCAATAGTTTTTGTAAACTTAGTGATGATTTTCGTTTGTCTAGACATATTATATTTAAAATAACAAAAAAAAAATGCCTTAAAAATTATAATCAAATATTTCAAATTGAAAAAATAATTTCATTTGCACATACAGTAATTTTAGATTGTTTATTCATTTAAAGTTTGTATTAATTGCCACATTTTCAGTAATGTAATGAAATGTAAATATTTAAATAATAATGAATACATAGATGATTAAGGAAAGGCAAATATTTCCCACAGTCTTAATGAGTGGTGATATTTATTATTTTTGCTTTAAAAAAAAATTACAACTAAATTTTTAGTTAGAATTTTTGCAAAAAAATATATTAAAATGGTTAAATATTTAAATAACCCTCGTAACTTCTAATTATTGACTATAACTTTTGTAATAATATTTTTACTCTTTCAATGAACATCGTAAGATAATAATTTAATAAAACTTTTTTTTACTTTTCTAATCTTATAAAATGTATTGATTTTGAATAAATATTTCTATTAAGACAAGGCGTAGAAAATAATATTATTAATACAAACTTTACGTCCCATTTATTAATGATTATGAGCTGTTGTTTTATGTTTTAAAATTAGAAATGTCGGTTTGTTGTTGATGAAGAAATCAAATAGTTTTATTAAAAATTATATTATAAAAACATAAAATAAAAGTGAAAATAAGTGTCAATACGATTTAACCTAATAATTTTACTTTGGAATATTCAATATTTTCAATATTCTTTGTCGTCTTGAAATATTCACTAAAATATTATATTATATTTATACAATTTTTGATCATATAGATAAGTTATTAATTTTATATCGATTTATATTGCATTGCTAGCTTCTTTATAGCAATTCTTCTTAGCTAGCTTCTTTATAGCTTCTTATTAGCATTTTCAATATATTGAAATGCAAAGTATAAACTTGGGCAAGTTAAAAATATATTTGATATCGTTTAAGATTTGAAATACATGAGAAAGAGTAAATAATGTAAAAAAAATAACAGTAATTTAAAATGCTGGCATTACAAATTTAAACCCTTGATTACAGCATATAGTAATACTGAAACTTAAAAAATAAGTGTCACTGAATTAATAATTTATTTCTAATAGCATTAAGTATTCTCATTAATATCTGTATCAATCAATATTCATATAATCAGACTACTTTTTTAGCCATTTTTTTTTATCATCAAATAGTGATAGTGCTGAATAATCTTCAGAAAAACAACCCTGTTTTTACTGAAAATTTTTACCTTTTAGAAATCTGCATCATTGAAAAGGAACAAAAAAATCTTTCTTGACTAATCAGTATTTATCTTTATCTTATATCCATCTTAATTTATTTTTAAAATACTTATCAACTAATTGAAATATTTAAAAAAAAGAGTAGACTCAATTTTTCGGGAAATTTCCCCCCAATGTATTCAGTATTATAAAATTAGGAATTCTATTTAAAAAACAACAACCAATTTTGCTAAAATCTATCATTTTAATGAATTCTTTATATAAGATACTAATTAAGGATCGAAAGGGGAGGTATTTATTTATAAAAGTTATGGTCATTTTATGTTTTATCCGTCACATTTTATGTTTTATGCTAATTAGAAATACAAAAAAAAATCAAATACTGCTTTTTGGATTTCCAATAACAAATAAACGTCATGAAAATTTAAGTAAACTAGAAACTTCAGATAGAGGGCGCTGAAGAGCAAATCCGCAAAGTAAGGGGTATGTATAAAGAAGATGTAATAAATCCAATCACTATACATAACAACGCTATACCATAAAAAATGTGCCAATATATTATTTATTTCTATTAATATCAAGCCTTATTTTCATTAGTATCTGTGCAATCAATATTCATAAACTTAGGCTATTTTATCAGCCATTTCTTTTTTGCCCTACAAATGCTTGTAATGTTGAATAATCTCCAAAACAATGATTCTGTTTTTGCCAAAAAATCTTGCTGATGCAGGAAATAAGTAGCATCGGCATGGGATAAAAAAATAATCTTATCCTTATCTTCTTTTCTTGTTTCACATGGGGCCAAGTTGCTCCAGAAAAAAAAAAGAAAAGAAAAAACTAACTTGACTAAAGGGATAGAATTTATGGAACAATTGATAAGGAAATATTCACGACGTGCTACCATCAGAGGACGCCTTTCATGTCACAGAAAGAATAGAAATAAATTGATTTCACTTCGTTTCTTTCCTCTCTGTGGTTTTCTTCTTCTAAGTGCAACCCTTTGTCTGATAAAATATGTAGAAGTGTTACTTTCTGCATGCTTCAAGATCGATAAGGAATTTTTCTTTTTTTTATTCCATCGGTTTCTCCTCTAGTTATTCTTGAAACTTTATTCTTGTTGTAGTGCGACTGTTTTTCAGATATTTTGTTTCTCGGAATGCTGAAAAATCAGTTATCTGCTGCATTTATTATTCTTGGAATTTTCTGGCAATGGTAAGAAAGGTGCGGATGTAAAAAGAACAAAAATAACAACCATTTCCGAAGGTGGAAATTTGCTTCAATCAAATATGGTAAAACCATTAAGATTTTTTTTCTATCTATTTTGTTTTTATCTCTTAGGATTTGAATTCCGACGATTGAATGGGTTTTGTTTCATTTCCGAATTTTATCTTTAATATTTTTATCAAGTTAATGCATTTTAGTGTATTAAATTATTTATTATTCTTAAATGAAACATTTTAAGTATAATAATCTATCAAAATTGTTGTCATTTTTTTTTTGTAACATTTTTTTTATTAAAATTGGAGTATAACATTAAAAAAATTATTTGTATTATGCATATTAAGTAAAAGATCTGAAAAAGAATTTTTTTATCTTTACAACACAGTAGAGACTTTATAGTTAAACTATAACAAATTTTATTTAAAAACTTTTTTTATATAAAAAAAATAACCTAAGATCATTAATGTGATACAAAATAAAGTTCGTATTTTATATATTTCATATGCAAATATGGATTTTAAATATATAAAGAAATAATGTAATTATTCAATTTTTAAAAACAATGTTTTTTTTCAAAATAGTGCTATCTGCCTAAGTACATTTCATTGACCAATTAACAAATTATAAATTTCTTTTTTTTTAATTGTTTAATTTACAGCTTTAAATATTTCGTCAGATTCCATAATTTATCAAATTTCATTAAAAAGGATGAAATGCATGTTTTTACATTATATCAAAACAATTTATTTTTTAATACGATAATTTATTGTCTAAAAGTTTTTAGTTCTGTTTGTTTATTAATGAAAATATTTATCATTTCTTGTTTATATAAATCCGTGTACCGTTCAACAATAATAGTAATATGAGGCAAAACATATCAGCCCACATCGTGATACATTCTAGCAGCGAATAGCATTAAATCTGTTACAATGGTGACGCTCTCCAAGTCACAAATTTGTATGCTTTTAATTCATTTGATATACAATGATATAACTTTATTTTTTTTTTTTTTTACATTTTACTACTCATAAATTGTTGATAGTTATGTATTTGCACAAAATCAATCTTTACTGATGTGAAATACTGAATAATTCTCTTATTAAATACTCATTAGTCAATTGTCCATCTCTGTAAAACCTGTTAGAATTTTGATTCATATATATTACTTTAAATCGTATTATAAATAATATCAGCTTTTTAATTTTCTTTAATTTAAAGGTTGGTAACAAACTTGTCATATGACAAATTTAAAAAAGAAATTTAACCATTGCAGACATCGCATGATCCTTTTCATTGCGAATTCCTTAGCAGAAAAATGCAACTCTAATCATAAACATTTAATTGTGGTAAATTATTTTGACACTCTTTTTAAAATTTAAGCAAGTATACCATACCAATATAATTACCTGTTTTAAAACATCCTTTTTTATTCGTAACTCATCATTAATTTGGTATTTCAACTCAATTTGCTGGAATTCATTTTCTAATTTTCTCTTGTTAATACCAGTGTTTCTAAAGAGCTATTAAATATTGTAGAAATCAAATCTATGTATTATTTTAGGGGTTTTTTTTTTAATTAAAAAAATTCTTACATTTAATATCGCAGTTAAAGAAAATAGCATTGCAGTTAAATAAAGAACAAAAATTCAGGAATTTCTTTGAAAGAATATCATGTCAAAGAGGAATATTTCCATCAATTCTAGTATGAATTGCGGAAATAATAAAACTGAAGGATTTTTACAGATACATCAAATATAAAATAAACTTTTCCTGAAGCAATCTTTGATTTCTAGAATAAATATTTAAGTACGTTTCTTTGAGGCATGTCGTCAAAAAATATTTTAAGTAATATTCTTCTGAGAACAATTTAAACAAAAAGCACTATAAATCCATTTATCGAAAATTCAATGCGAAGTGCCATACATAAAAACTTTTATCCAATAAATATTATTTTTTCTTTAGTAAACATAAGTTCATCATAATATCAGTTTCTTAATATTTTTGGAGATATCCAAGTATTTCCAGAAAATATTTTTAATTTACAATTTGTCTATATACTCTAATTTTGCTCAAATAGTTTTGGAAAGTACTTTGAGAGTTCTGTAATTTAAGAAGATCTTTTGAAGTTTTTGAGGAGTAGTCTGTACTGATACTTTCAGATTTGTTTTGCAAACTAACTCGAAAAAATTGTTGATCGGCCTAGAGTCAGTAACCCATTATTATTCCAATTTCATCCATGAAAGAGTTTCGGGGTGCCTAGTGTACATGTGCGTGCAGAAAACTCTTTTGATGGCCTAATATATCAGTTACTGTTCAGTACAAATGGCATTTTTTAATCCAATTGTTCTTCCTTAAGCAGTTGTACTCCAGTTGGTGACTCGTTCATCGTAAAACACGATAATGCTACACCATATAAACTTCGGTTGCTGGAAAATTACCTTCTTTAATATTTCGTGTATGAGTTTGTCGGCATTTTTTCCAGACTCGAACCTGATTGAACATTGAAATAATCTACAGAGACGAATTACTGTAATTATCTCTTCCCTCTGCAATCTTTCAATTTCTTTGAACTGCCTTGATTTCGCAATGTATCTTTCTGACAACTTAATATATGAACGTCATCATTTTCAGAGTGGAACATCGCTGTCGTGCCAACATATTAGAGGGGATCATACTCCATAGTAAATCGTGTCACATATTGAATTTAGATACTATGTTTTTAGTATGGATTGGATTTAGATACTATGTTTTTAGTATTTTTTTGAGATTATTTTAAGCAGTGTAATGTTTTCTTTCTCTTAACCTGGTGTATGTGTGCTTGCAGATAACTCTTCCGATGACCGAATATATACATTACTATTCAGTAGAAACTGCATTTTAATCCAATTATTCGTCCTTATGCAGTTATACTCCAGTTGGTGACTCGCTCAACGTAAAAAACGATAATGCTAGAACACACAAAACTTTGTTGGTGGAAAATTACCTTTTGTAATATTGCGTGTATGGGTTTGCCAACATTTCTTCCAGATACGAATCTGATTGAACATTGAAATACTCTACTGAGACAAATTACTATAATTAACTCTTCAGAAACTTTTCAATTTCTTTGAACTGCCTTGATATAGCGATGCGTGTTTTTGTGACAACTTAATCAATGAAGATCATCATTTTGAGAGTGGAACTTCTCTGTCATACCTGTATATTAGTGATCACACTCCATACTGAAGCGGGTTTCACATATTGAATTTAGATACTATGTTTTTAGTATGTTTACATTTTGCGTATTTTCGTGATAGAATACTGTTTTCCTTTTAAGCAGTTGTCTTAACCTAGTGTATGTGTGCGTGCAGATAAATCTTTCGATGGCCAAATATATAAATTATTGTTCAGTAGGAACTGCATTTTTAATCCAATTATTCGTCCTTCAGCAGTTGTACTCCAGTTGGTGACTCGTTTATCCTAAAAGACGATAATGCTACACCACACTGTTAAGCTCTGTTGGTGGAAATTTGCCTTTTTTCGTATTGATTGTATGGATTTGCAATCACTTTTTCCAGACTTGAACTGTCTTGATATAGCAATGTGTTTTTTTGACAACTTAATCAATGAAAACCATCATTTCGAGCATGGAACATCTCTGTCGTGCCTGTATATTGTGATCGTGCCTGTATACTGTGATCATGCTCCATAGTGAAAAGTATAACATAAGAAGCTTAAATAGTATGTTTTTAGTATGCTTCCATTTTGTGAATACTGTTTTTCTTTTAAGCATAATTTGTAAATCTCTTATTTTATTTTTATGCCAGATTTTGTTGAACCCCAAAGAATATATATTTCGAAAACACTATTTTTCAGATTTTTTTCCATGAATTTTGTATGAACTTTTACATGAAATTAGCATTCTAATTCGTAGTATAAATTCGAATTTGTCGTTCAAAGCAAATAATTAAAATCTGGTATTAATATATTCAAATAATTCGAACAATTATTAGGAATATACTCAAAAATATTTAATGACTAACCTGTAATTTAATAGATCTGAGAAGCTACATTCACTTATTGAGGGAGTACAAACTAATTCACGAAAAGCACTCTCTAATTGCCGCTAATTACTGAAAGCCTATTTCAATTGGCTGAGATCAAATTATATAGCTATGAACCTTATTATAACGCTTACGATAGTAGGATTTCGGATACCTTTCTGAAGACATTTGAGTAAGGATTAAATCCATGAAATTAACAATCCTGACCAATATTAATTTGAATTGAGAGGAAAGATGTGTTTCACCAATTATTATCATACCTAAATATTAAAGAGCAGTCTCTCTAAAGGATATTCACATTGATTCTATTAATATACGTAGATGCGTATAGTTATTTTGATTAAATATTACACAATTATAAGGAATTATGCTGTTTGCTCTTGATGAAATTTTGCTTGGAAATTGAAATTCCGGTATAAACATAGATTTTTAATTCAAAATGCAATTATCTAAAAATATCTGTTAAAAATAATTACTGTAATATGGTCAATCCATTTAAAATCCCACATTTATTTTCGCTCGATAATTTATAAGAAAAATATTTTTTAAGGGGTTCTGATGGCCGAGTGGCTACTGGCACTCGGTACCGCAGGTATTGGGCTTCAATCTCGGCTGTGCCATGGATGTTTGTTGTGATTTGGAATTCACTTTAAACCGTAGGTCCCTGTCTTAATAGGGTTGTGGAGGTAGTGTTACTCGCGTCCGTAGAATATCGTCAAGCTACACATTTCCCCTGAGTAGTGCTAAATGAGTAACAGCCCTTACTCATGGCATAAATATTAACTTTCTGTATTGCCAGCTGCATTAGAAACAACAATATATTTTTTACGTGCAGTTAACTTTGCATTTTGGATGTTTTACAACAATATATTATTTAATTTAAATTTGTTTCTTGATGATGTCCATGTGTCGCATCGCTATTTTTTGCTTTTGTAACCTTTCTAACTTTGTTATTGTAAGTCTTGTAAAGCAGTCTCTTGAAACATATCTAGATCTTTATCCATAAATATAAAATATACCCTTAAACAGCTTAAACCTCTAAAAAGGTTTTTAGTATTGTAATATTTAGCTCAATTTGGGACCTTATACTGTGAATTCAAAAAAATTGTGAGACCAAATCAACTTTTCATATTGAAATCCCAAAATATATTTGGGGATCCTTTTTAGAGTTGGGATGTTTTCGATAATTTTTGGCCGAAATTACGCATGAATAAATACTTTAATTTACGATTTATGTGAAGTTCAAGAGTTGCATTATTTTCTAGAAGGTGGTAGAAATAGATATTTTAAAAGAATGTCAAATTTAAAGTAACATTGGGAAGACATTTAAAAATTGTGGTCCTTTGGAAAGATATTTAAAAATTGTGGTCCTTTTGGAAGATATTTAAAAATCTGAAAATTGTTCGCATCATTCTAATATAGTTACTCACTGTAGCTGTCTCAACCTGTAGTATAGACATTGTAGAAAATTTAACATCGGCAATTTTAAAAGCGGGCTAATCATTGATACCAACAACCACATAAAAATTTCCCAAATTGAAACCATTGTGAAATGATGTATGTAATAAGTTAGAAACTTAACAAATAAGAACATAACAAATCTAGGGACAAATTTATAAGGTATCATATAAATGAAAACTTCATTTCATTTAAACATGCAAGGACTGATTTTCGCAGAACTAGAAAACAATTGTGTCAAAGCTATGTCAACTCGAAGGAACTAGAAGGAAACGTACCTACAAAAGTTATTTGGGACAAAATAAAGATTCCGGCAACTATAATTTCTTATAAATATTTAAATTATATTTTCTTATAAATATTATATATAAATGACCATATCGTAAGCGATGTAAAGACAAACTCAAATGCCTTAAGCTATTATTTTCTCATGTATTTTGATAGAACTAGTTGTCTTCTACGTTTATTTAAAATAAAAAGCTGAGAAACACTGACCACTTGATTTTAGAGATTGTGATTACATCTGTTTTTAGTTACATCCAAGTTTTTCAAATTAAGGAATTAAAAATTGTTCATAAGCAATCTAATTTGTCTTATCCTGAACCTCACGAAATTAATAACGATATGTTGAAAAACGTCAGTGAGAATTCATTAATGTATATATTATACCTGTGTGATAGGATCTTGTTGGAACATGTATTTGCTATCTCATGGAGGAAGGCTATTGTAAAAGCGATCCCAAACCCGTAGCAAACGACCACGGATCTTAATAGCTATAGTACAATTCCTTTGACTAGATGTCTACACAATTTGATGGAACGGATGATAAATACTAAATTATTAAACATTCTTGAAAATGAAAAAAAAATTAAAATAGGATTCCGGTTTGGCGCTGCACCATCGATTAATATTTGAAACAGCCATCAGAGAGGCCTTTGTTCTGAATGGGCACGTAACAGCTATCTTTTTCAGCATAGATAAAGCCTGAGACAGGACCTGACTTCATGAAATTTTACTAGACCTATATACTAAAGATTTAAGAGGAAATCTACCCATCTTTATCCACAATTTGTTACAGAAGAGAACATTTAATTTTCGTATCAATAATACAATTCCTGGAGACTTTCACAAAGAAGACGTACCATAGGTTAGTGCTTTGAGGTAATGTACTACCCTATGGTAATATAACAAAAACGACCCATACTAAAAATTAATAGCTTATAAATCAATTGACTTGCCTTTACAATGGTTTTATAAATCAATTCTAAGTATTCCCAGATATTTCTAAATTTCTTTTGCAGCTATCCCGACATAAAGTTCAATGAACAGCAGTTGCAACCAGCAATAAAAAATTTTACAGACTGAGCAAAAGAATAATTTTGCAATTTCCCCTCAAAAAACAATCCGTGTAAATTGTAAAAGACAATAGATCTTTCCAGACACAAATATATTAAATGGAAACCTCACACCAGTGGAGTAAACAATGAAATCTTTAGATATATTATTTGTCTCCAAGCTTACTTTCAAAGCACATATTACTCATCTGAAACAAAAATGAGCTAGAGTGTTGAATGTTTTGAAATCCTTATCAAGCACCACATGGGGAGCAGAATCGGATAAACTTTTAAAAATAAATGAAACAGCTGTTTAATCTAAATTTGACATCGGGTAAGCTTTTATGACGTTTCCAGGTCAAGATCAATGTTACCAAGTCTAGACACAATTCATCATCAGGGACCACGCTTGTCATTAGAAACATTCCGGGCATCACCAGTTAACAGCTTGTAAATAATGGCAAGAGAAACAAGTTTAGATATCAGGCGAAAATAATTTGGACAACTATATTTCTTCAAAACCAAATCCAACTCAGTTCCTCCTATGTATCACTCAATAATTTATTCCAAATTTAAAAGTCAAATTCATTTAAACCATTATTTTGGTTTGAGAATGAAGCAAGTACTGGGATCTTTGAATGTTGTTAATTTAGATATTAACGAAATTACATGAATGTTCTTAGGGAGAAGCAGTAATTCATGTCTTAAAAGATTTCTTTGATTGGGATGAATCATCTAGATTTATTGTATTTAGATCTTTATTTTTACAACATAGACAAAAGTATGAGTCCTGCTTGACTATTTTCCGAAATGACTCAAAGAGTAGGGCGCATGTAGTTTTCTCGACGAAACTCATCCAACATTTCTCCGTTTTTACAGCAGAGATTTATGTCAATCTTTTAACTCTAAACAAAATGGATTTCTCTTTTAATAGACATTTTATATTATATTCCTACTCAAGAAGTTGCATAAACGCCGTGCTAAATTTTAATAAAAAAGCCATCCATAATGCTGGAGATTACAAACAACCCACATTAAATTATTAGACAGAAATTAGAATATGAAGTTCTGCAGGATTCCATGTCATGCGGGTATCTCCGATAATGATGTGTAAGCATGAAACAGAAAAATTTCGTCTAATTAATCTTCTAAGTTAATTTTGAAGTACCATTTGATGACGCAATTTAAAATAAATATAAGACTGGCTGCCCTTGGAAGAATCCTGGAATCCGTAAAATAATTACGCTCTTGGAGTATAATTTAATAAAAACTGTCATCACAGACTTTCCCGATTCAAATCTTAATAGATTTTAATTGTAAAATTGCCAAGACTTCGAATTGGGCATGCTCATTTTATCCATAGACATCATGGAGAATCGCCTCTTCTCTGCTCAAAATACAATAATGTTTTATCTATTAAACACATTTTATCAGAATGAACTCATTTTAAACAACAGAGACAACTTAGATTTAGTGTTATTAACCCTTTATTAATATACATCCTGGGAGATAATTACCATGAGAATATATATTTTTATTTTTTAAAGACATTAACTCTCTGCAAATAATTTAAAATAAGATATAGGAATTTTTTAATTTAAGGACTTGTATCTGACACGACATGACCGAATCATGCCCTTGTGGCATAAAATTCAACAACCAACCATTCAACGATCTAGTCGATTCGTTAATTACAAATCTAGATAAACCCACATCCATAAATACATGCTACAAAACTTTTTTGTTTGTCTTTTTTGTGTAATAAATAAATGATTTAACCTTTCTTAGATGCATAGATACTTATTATGTGCATTTTCAAACAAACATTACATCGAAATCTCCTTCATGTAATTTTTTCCGTTGAATAATTTCGAAAATAGCATGAACACATTAACATTGCTTAACCTTTGATTTAATGAAATGCTCAGCAACTACAATACAAGCTCAAACTAGTTTACCAAAGTGCTACATTTCGATAACTTTCGTAGAATAATTTTAAAAATCTATTCTTAGACAACAATATATTATACTTGCATAAACCTTTTACGCCAACGGCCGTACCATGCTGAATATACCGGTTCTCGTTAGATCACCGAAGTTAAGCATCATTGGGCGCGGTCAGTACTTGGGTGGGTGACCACCTGGGAACACTGCGTGCCGTTGGCAAATTTGGGACCTGAATGGCCGAGTGTCTAGCGCTCTGGCGCTCGGTGCCACAGGTTTCGGGTTCGAATCCCGGCGGTGCCATGGTTGTTTGTAGTGGTTCGGAATCCACTTTAAGCCGTAGGTCCCGGTCTTCTATGACTGTAATAGCGTCACGGAGCAAAAGTCAGGCTTCTACCTACGGGTGCTCCATCACAACAGAAGCTGCTTCCTTCCCCTTCAATCATAAGTCCATATGGGCTTGTGGGCTTGGCCAGCCAAGTGGGATAAGAAACAACAACAACATAAACCTTTTACAGAACGTTTTTGTTCATCAGTGGGCTGTTTTCCACGTACGCATATTACTTTTAAATAACTTTGTATTTCATTTTGCAACTTAAAAACTGTATTTCACTATTTGCACAATTTCTAAGTAATTGAACAATCAATCAAACTTTCGTTTCTGACTTGATATAGCCCAATATGTTCTGAAAATAATTGTAATCAGAACACAAATATTCATGTCGTCTTTAGAATTGAATTTCTCAAAGTAATAAAGAAATTAGATTTCGCTGAATACAGTTCAAATTTAATGCCAAATGGATTGTGTTCAAAAAAAGCATTAGAACATTTTTTTAAGTTCATTTTCAATTTTGTGTTAAACTTTCCTACTCATATTACGAAAACTTCAACATTAATAAATGTATTTATACTATTATAAAAAATATTCTGTGGCAATGACTTGTTTTTTAATTACAAAATTAATAAAATGGATGTGAATAAAAAAAATTATTTCATTTTTTTGTAGTTTGTATGTCCCATATTCTTTATAAAATCTTTTCCAAAAAATTTAGAAAGGGAGGAAAATAACCAAAATGAAATGAAAAGTAAAACAATTAGGAGATTAAAGATAAATAAAAACTAAGCTAGAAAGTTAAATACTCATATTTAATTCATATTTACTCATTTCTTAAAACTGCAATTTCTAAAAACTGTTACATAGTACAATAAGAAGGCTATTTTTTTTATTCTAATGAAAAACATTTAATTTTTTAACATTATATAAAAAATAGTTTATTTTTCATTAAATTCAGTTAATCGTATGTGTAAATTATGAAGATTTATTCCTTTAACATGCACTTTATATATTACTATGTAAAATTATTCTAACTCATTGTTAAAGTGTAATAAAATATTCATGTTTCAAAAATATGTTTTTTTTTATCATATTTAAACTTTTATGTGTTGCATTAATTGCTCAAACTGTTTTACAAAAATGGAGAACAATATTTTATGCTTCTGGAAAATTACCACTTTTGTTGGACATTTAATAATTAAGAAAAATTATACCATTTTTTTAAAAGATATAAAATGTTTAATTATTTGAAAAGAAAATCGTAAAAAAAAATTGATTTATACATTTTTTATATTAGATACATAGATTTATACATACATGGACATGTCTTAAGTTTAACGTCTTCAATACTTTCCAAGATAACATATTGTGAAGATAAGCAATAAAATATGTAATTACATTTTTTATTGCATTTAAAAAAATACATTTAAAAATTAAAAAATACATTTAAAAAAACTGCAATTAAAATATGTAATACGAATAAATTATTAATCCGATTTCTAAATCAAATATAGAAAAAAAAATCGTGTGCAAAAAAAATCTTCTCAATGTTACATTTGGAAAAATGTTATATCTTTTAAATTCTTTTATAATAAAGGAATTATAACTTCTCTTTTCTCAAATTACTTATTATTTTACATAATCTTTTTGATGTAATTATGCTGTATTATCAATTTATTTATTGGTTTATTAAAAATTACTCTTTGTGGTAAGAGCTTTCTTTGAAAAATAATTACGTGAATGTCTGCTTTGTTAGAATAAAATCGATCTACTATTTACATTAAAAATCACATCATTAAAATAAATTTTTCACTATAATCCCAAATAGACATGCCCTCTTCTCAAATTTCATGATGTCTTTTTTAATTGAAAGGCTTTTATCTATGTATTCTGAATGCAAAGGAAAATTTATTACATTTTTCTTGTAAATAATCTGGCTATAGGTAAGAAAATCTTTTAAGAGATTAAACTAAATATTTGAATTTATAATTCTCAACATGTAATATAAATAGAAAATTAATTCTATTCATGGCAAAAAGTTGAATGTTTCCTATTTTAACTATTGAAATATAAAATTTATATTAGTTAATCTCATCTATTTTCAATTTCGATTAAGTAATGCTGTACAGTTTATTAAATATAAATATTATCTTTTTTAAATATGGATTGCATTCATATAAGAGGTTTTCAATTAAATTCATTTAATTAAATAACTTATTTGTATAAGGAACAGTATATTATAATCTGAAAAAGTTAGATTAAATATTTTTTAGCAATAACAATACATATAGTTAAAATAATCTGAGTAAAATTGAAATTGAAAATTAAAAGCACAAAATTGAAATTAAATCCATTTCAGTTAATAACATGAATAATTTTTATTTTAAGCTAGTGAAATATAAATACATTATTAGTTAAGCACTTAATTTTTAATTTCTATTAAAATAATGCCTATATATATTTGTTTGGGGTTTTTCTTAAAGCAAATCGTGTTCACATAATAAGTTTTCTAAAAGTCAAAATTGTATAATTGTATAATTTAAAAACTTATAACAAATTATATCGAATAATTTACAATATTTCTAAAACATATGTTGTAATAATAATAACTAAGTACATGTAGTTAGAATAATCTGCTTATACTAGAAGTGAAGAATGAATTCCATTTAAGAAAAATTAAATATTTATCTTAAATAGTGACATGGAAGATTTTAATCCAACAGCTTTAACTTTCTATTAAAGTTAGAAAGTAATGCTTTTCGATATACTAAAAATGTAAATATATCTTACTGGGAAATTTTTTCTAATTATCTTTTACATTTAAATGAAATGGTGTTTTGTTGGACAGTTTATATAATTTAAAACTACTTTTAGTAAAAAATAAAATGCATGGAATGATAAAATTTTATTTTATTTTATTTTTTGTTTGGTAAATCCGAAATTCTAAACTTTATCTAAATCTATTAACACTGGATTATGTGATAAAAACCATTTAAAATGTTTTATTTAAAAATATTAAAAATAATGATTAAAAAATAATTAAAAATTTTCTAAGTGCAAAGTTCTATTAATTAAAATATTTTTGAAACTTTTTCTTGTAAATTATCAATATGGGAATCCCTTTTAGGAAAGATAAATTTTGATCGGAAACGGAAGCAGAAATCGAACAAGTGTAACAAGTGTAGTGAAATTGCTATAACCTTCACATAAACCACCACATATGCAGCAACTTCCACCTCACTTGCAGCAACTTCACATAAACTCTTCATTAGCAACAACTTCACATAAACCACCTCATAACTATCAAATAAACCACTTCATTTACATAAACCTTATTTATAGCAATTTCACTTAAACCACCTTATTAGCAGCCACTTCACATAAACTACCTCATATGCCAGAACTTTACATAAACCACTTCATTTGCAACAATTTCACATAAACTACGTTATTTACAGCAATTTCACATAAAACCTTCATTATGCAATTAAAATACTATCATTCTGATCATGTTTTCTAGTAATATCACTTATTATCTTCGTGTACACTTAACCTATTTTAATAGACTTGAAAACCGCAAGAATAGCAAAAGCATATTGTGCAACACAATTAAAAAATATAAAACTAATATTAAAAAAATTACAAACTTTTATTTAAATAAAATATATAAATTAAAAGTTTTATATTTTTTACTAATTTATAATCTTCAAAGAATGTTAGAATCCTTATTTTTTCTTGTGCGTTACTATAAAACAAATATTGGGCAATAGTATTCAAATATTGAACAGTGCATGACGATTCAATTTTCTACAAAGCGATTTATGCGATTTTAATTATTATCCTGGTGCATGTCCAAATAAATTACACTATTACTAATGTCATGTAATTAAAATAACATAATACCATCTTGATTTAAAACATCATTATCTTCTGAGTTCTCTCTGGAAACCCATCACGCCATATCTTCAAAGTATTTTTATCATCTGAATAATAGAATATTCCGAAAAGGGAAACATATTTTTCCGGGAAGAAAACCCACAGAAGTTTTTAAAACAGCCCATTAAAAATCCCATTTTTTTATTGTGTATTTTATTAAAAGCAATATTATTCAAATATTGAACTATATGTTTGACGCATGATGATTCAATTTTCTGCAAAAACATTTATGCGATTTTAATTATTATTCTGGTACATGTCCAAATAAATTATTTCATTTATGATACACTATCACCTACGTCATGCAGTTAAAAAATATGATACCATCCTGTCTTAAAGCAACATTATCTTCTGAGTTTTCTCTTGAAACCCATCCTACCATATCTTCAAAGTACTATTTTTATCATCTGAATAATAGAATATTCCGAAAGGGAAACATATTTTTCCATGAAAAAGACCCACAGAGGTTTTTAAAACAGTATTAGGAGCTCTGGAATCCCTTTTGGGAACAAGAAATTTTGATCGGAAAAGGAAGCAGAAATTGAACAAGTGTAATAGGATCGTATGTCCTTCGCATAAACCACCTTATATGCAGCAACTTCACAGCCACCTCACTTGCAGCAACTTCACATAAACTCTTCATTAGCAACAACTTCACATAAACCAACTCATAACTACCAAATAAACCACTTCCTTTAAGTAAACCACATTTACAGCAACTTTACATAAATCATCTCATTAGCAGCAACTTCACATAAACCACCTCATATACAGCAACTTTAAATAAATTTCATTATGCACTTAAAATACTATCATTTTCATCATTTTTTTCTAGTAATGTTACTTATTACCTTCTTGTACACTTACTCTATCTTAATAGACATGAAAACCTAAATAACAGCCAAAGTATATTGTGCAACGCAATTAAAAAGCAATATAAAACTAATCGGAAAAAAATTACAAGCTTTTATTCAATTAATAATATTTAAATTAAAAGTTATATATTTTAAACTAATTTATAATATTCAAACAATGTTAGAATCCATTTCTTTTTCTTGTGCGTTGTTATAAAATAAATATTGGACAATAGTATTCAAATATTGAACAGTGCATGACGATTCAATTTTCTACAAAAAGATTTGTGCGATTTTAATTATTATCCTGGTACATGTCCAAATAAATTATTTCTTTTATGATACACTATCACTAATGCCATGTAGTTAAAATAACATAATACCATCTTGATTTAAAACATCATTATCTTCTGAGTTCTCTCTGGAAACCCATCACACCATATCTTCAAAGAACTATTTTTATCATCTGAATAACAGAATATTCCAAAAGGGGAAACATATTTTTCCGAGAAGAAAACCCACAGAGGTTTTTAAAACAGCATTAGGCAGTTCTGGAATCCCTTTTGGGAAAGATAAATTTTGATCGGAAACGGAAGCAGAAATCGAACAAGTGTAATAGGATCGTATGTCCGCGGTGACTTTCAATGTCGATTACAGCTTGATTAATGACCCTTGGGTGGGATTAATTCTTGAGAGAAAGGAGGTCAAAGTTTATATTGAATAGAATATAATACCCCGAATTAGGGACTTTGCACTTTCATGAGACAAGCAGTTGGAATCTGACAAATGAAACAGGGTCTTTGAAGAGATAAATGGGAAAAATATCTTCTTGGGAGGTTTTCTTGGATCTGATTCCAAGAATTATTGTAGTTTATGAAAGTTATTTCAGTTTTGCTAAACATTTTTCTGTTTGTTTCTTACTATCTTGGGACGGATGGTTAGCTTTTCAAGATAAATTAATTAATGTGAGAAATAAGAGAATTAATTGTACGATAATTTTTATGTTAAAATGGTTTGTCATTTATCAAAAGGATTTTAAATTTATATAAAAAATAAAAATAAATAAAACTCAATAAAAAAAGACAATGTCTATTTGGTTTTTATTATTTTATTTCTGTTTTATGAGGGTTTTGTTGTTGTTGTTGTCTCTTATTAATGAGAAGAGGTTGTTAGCTTTTGTTAGAAGGTTGTTAGCTTAGAATTGTGTGACAATTTTTTTGGTATAATGTTTGTCCTTTATCAAAAGAATTTTTAATTTATATAAAAACTAAAGATAAATAAAACTAAATAGAATGCACATAATATCTATTTGGGATCTGATTCCAACCATTATTGCAGTCAATTGTTAAATTGTATATTGAAGTAATATATTGCATGATAATAATTAATTATCTTTATGACAAATTAATTATGAATAATATATTTTATTAGTTATAATTAATAATTAATAGCAGTAAATTAATAATTATTACTCATAATTATTTTTATGACATATTTGTTCGATTTTTAAAAGAAATTGAATTTTATATAAGAAATTAAGTATTGAAATTGATAAATATATTATTAGTGATTTTTTGGGATCTTACTCCAAGAATGATTATGATTTATAACGTTTGTGTTATAAATCATTATCATTCTTGGGATATAAATTATTAGGGATTTTTCGGTCGTTTCTTATTATCTAGAGAAAAGTTGTTAGCTTTTAAGATATTTATTACTATATGTCCAGAAATTAGTCGACTATGAAGCAATTTTTTGTGTTAAATGGTTTGTCATTTTCCAAAAAGAAAATCATATTTATAAAAAAAAAGTGGAATGATTACGTTTATAGAGTTTTACGATACTCATTATAAGTAATGCAGCAAAATTACAGAAGTTAATAAATATTTTCTACTAGAAATATACATTTATATATTTTATCCTTACCTTCTGAAAAATGTTGTTAAACATTTTTATTGTTTCCTAATTTTGTGTTTTCAAATGCAAATGTTTCTGGAGATATATTCTTTATTCTGGTGGAATAAAACACTTAATCACATTTTATAAGAACTAGAACATTTTATTTGGAATAGGTACAAATTTTTATTAGAATTATCTTTAGAATGATTTATTTGTTAACGGTTTACTTGCAAGTAAATCTTAGTAAATCGTAGCATCTTAGTGAAGGTTACTTGCGATATCTTTAGAATTATTTACTCGCAGAAATGGCGAAAAACAGTTACAATAGGGAACAGAAAAAAATTGCTATAAAATATAAAAATGACGAATGAGAAATTGATGAGCCTGTACCTTGAGCGATAAAAAAAGAAATTTAATAACTTTCATAAATTTGATCAAAATCTGTTTATAGTACATGTACTCAAAAACTCTTTTAATACATAAATCCGGTGTTCATATTATGTTCTAGATTTCATGACCATATATTTATCCTGTTTGCTATACCATCCTTTTTTTTTATTTTAATAGCTCATAACATTGACAGATGATCAATATCAGCCATATATGACTAACATTGATCATAAATTCAAACTCTAATATGTTAAATAAAACATGTGTTGTCTTTTTTTTGTAATCCAAAAAAGAAACGTAATTTTTTTTCTCATATTCAGTTGCAGCACCGGACTTCCAATAATATTTGACATTAATTTTCCAAAAGAAACGCATTTATTTGGAACAATTAACATTTGATGATAAAAAAATCTGTTTCAATCGTTATTCATTTGTATGATGTTGGAGGGGGGATATAAAAAGCATTCAGTATTCAATCTCTACAGAAAATGTTTCATGCTGAATTAAAATCTTCAGGTAATAAATTCTTAATGTAATCATAATCCCCAGCCTGTTCATCAGGTTCACGTGTGAATCTGTATAATCTTTAATGGACTGAATTCACAATGTTACCCAATCTGTTTTGGGAATATTGATCGTCGCAATTTGTCTTTCGAAAAGTGAAATGTCATTTGGATCGAAATGATTAATTAATTTTAACATATTATTGTGAATCGAAATTGAGTGGAACGTCATTAGCGCTTCTGAAACTATTATTTTTAATTACCTCAGCTGAAATTTTCGTAGAACTTTATCACTTTCATTTATCATATTTAGGTGAATTTAAAATCATATTGTTTAAATTCGCTATTATAGAGTTTCCTAGTCAACTCACAAGTTGGTTAAATCATCCTTATTTGTTTTTTAAAATATAACACGAATAGCATATGATATGTCTGAACCGAAACTTACAGTTTCAGCCGTTTGCAATGCAATCAAAAAAGTCATAAAACGTGTTGAACTTCTGCAATATTCAGTTAGATAGTTTGTGAATACTTCAAATCCATAATGACACAATGACTCAAAATAAAATTGTTCAATCACTTCACAGAAAGGTAGTAAAAGTAATTCAATATCCGGGATCATGTCTCTTCATCTTCTCTTCACGCCCCTTATATTCATTCGAAAGCTAGCGGAGGATTGAAGCCTTATTTACTGGTCTGGTTCAACAGATTGTGCAGTACTAGTTCTTACATTATTCGATCGTCCTAATTTCCTGCTGTGAGCTCACTGATGTTAATATGTTTACTTACCTATAAATAACAATAGAAAAACAAAAGCTTTCTTTGGAATAAAAAAAATTCCATTTCTGTCGGTCCAATGTTTCATAAAGTCCCCTTCAAATGATGAAATGTTAGATTCTCCATGGTGATACACTTTTTCCAAAACATAATAATCTTTTGAATTGACAGTTTTAACTCGATAGGGACTTAGGCCGCAATTAGATATTTAGGCCGCAATTTAGGAATAGCTCCAACCTTTGATCAAGCCTTTTACTCTATACAAAGTTGATGTTTTCCCTTTCGATTGAATTTAGCACCGAGCACCATACGATATTTGAGCCATTCAGGCTCAAATAGCGTGAAGTTGACAATAATAAAACTTCTAAGTACATGTTTCAGGAGAATTTGTGGTATCTGTGGGAGCATCTTGTTGCCCTTGCTTTTCTTCATGACAGCATTTCTTAAGAACAGAGAAAAAATGGGGATAACTTAAAAATGAAAAAGAATGAATCCTTTAAACGGTACCCGATTTTATCCAGATGTAGTACTTACAAAGCGTACGTCAGCTAACACGATGCATCTTTTTTTTAAATCTTAAATATGTCATAAAGGCTTTTGCAAAAAGGTGTAACAGAAAGGAAAGTAAATGTATGAATAGGTACACAAACGGCAAGATTTATAAATTATATAACAGATTGTGCAGTGGCATTGATCGAAAAGTTGAACAAACTTCATACAAAGACAAAAAAATAACTATACTTGTTTTTACTGAAGCAACTAAGAAGAAAATATCTGGCTTTACGGGTTTGCTCCAATCTGTAAAAATACCGAAAATCTATAAGATTGTGATAAAATATTTAATAAAAAATAGTTTAAACGATGTTGACTCAATTCTGATTTTCCCAGAAATTCAAAAACTTTCAACCATGGAGAAAATAGGGTTTAAAAATCTACATAATTACAACCATTCTTTTTTATAAGAAAGTGATTTAAGTAATAGTGTGCTTGAGTAGATTAAAATTATAATGTACTTCATTAAAAATTTTCAAAAAAATTTTCAAAAAAATTTTCTTTCATATATGGATTACTATTATATATTTAAAAGGTTTTTGGATGATAGTATACGTTTTGCATTCATCAAGTTGTAAACGTGTAGCCTTAAACAACATGCCCAAGGTCAGTTTCTGATCAACGTTTTAAAGAATATTAAAAAATTTTATTTTTCAAATATAATTTTCTCTACAATTATTGTGAGGGTGGGTTTACTTTCTTGCAGCAGTTAACATTCTTGTCAAAACCTACTTGTAGTATAAATTTTAAAGAAATCGGTGGCGGACAGTACGTGTATAATAACCAAGGGGTCTGAATTGAGCGGCTTGCGTCCCCGATTGCTGAGTGGTTAGCGCTCTGGTACTCTGTGCCACAGGTTTCGGGTTCGAATTCCGGCGGTGCCATGGATGTTTTTGATGGTTGGAATCCACTTTAAGCCGCAGATCTCGGTCTTATAGGACCGTAGAGCGTCACAAAGCCCAATCAGACTTCGTCTCACCCAACTGTTCCACAACTCAGCTCTAGTCACAGTGATGTGGTGTAGTGTAGTGTATAATAACCTCTCTTCGTTCGATCCATTTACAGAATATTGCGAATCTTATTACATTTTTCTTTTATTTCTTACTATTTAGGACAAGGCTGTTAGATTTAAAACAATAATAAATAATAGTTAAATGTTCAAAATAGTAAGTAATTGTTAAATATTCAAAAGATTTTTGGTTAGCGGTTATAATTGTATTTTATAAAATGTGTGTCACTTTTATTCAATTCCTACTATTAATTCACACTCTCCCTATATATATCTTCAATCCTTATACATATCTTCTCTCCCTATATATATCGTCAAATTCTCAATCGTTAATAAAATACTTTTTATTC
Source organism: Caerostris darwini (assembly GCA_021605075.1). Taxonomy (NCBI): domain Eukaryota; kingdom Metazoa; phylum Arthropoda; class Arachnida; order Araneae; family Araneidae; genus Caerostris; species Caerostris darwini. The sequence goes on along the minus strand of BPLQ01006664.1, from coordinate 1,541 downwards.
ATCCACTCAAGTTCAAATAAAAAATTTTTTAACTTGTAGTGGATGATACTTGATGTAAATAGAGTTTTTTCAAATATCAGTTCATTAATTAAATTTAATTAATCAATTTTAGTTTTTTTTAGATTTAAGTTGCACGTATCTACCGATAGATGGCGCCAAATGTAAAAGGAAAATTTCAACTTGAAATGAAAACCTTTCTTTTTCTTTTAATTACTACTATTACTTAACACTCTCCCTATATACACTGAAGTGACAAAAGTCATGGGATAGCAATATGCAAATTTTCAGATGGCAGTGGCATCGCGTAGAACAGGTATAAATGCTCAGTGCTTTCGCAGAGCTTTCATTTCTGTTCAAGTTATTCATGTGAAGAGGTTTTGACGTGATGATGACCGCACGACGGGAATTAACAGACTTTGAACGCGGAATGTTAGTTGGAGCTAGACGCATGGGCCATGCCATTTCGGAAATCGTTAAGGAATTCAACATTCCCAGATCCACTGTGTCAAGAGTGTGCCGAGAGTATGAAATTTCAGGCATAACATCCCACCATGGACAGCGCAGTGGTCGACCGCCTGCACTTAACGACCGAGACCGGCGACGTCTGCAAAGAGTCGTAAATTCTAACAGACAAGCAACACTGCGTCAAATAACCTCAGAAATAAATGTGGGACGTACAAGGGACTTGTCTGTTAGAACTGTGCGGAGAAATTTGGCTTTCTTGAGCTATTCCAGCAGAAGACCGACTCGAGTGCCTTTACTGACAGAACGACATCGCTTGCAGCGACTCTCGTGGGCACGTGAGCATATCGGTTGGTCCCTAGATGAATGGAAAACCGTGGCCTGGTCCGATGAGTTCCGATTTCAGTTGGTAAGAGCTGATGGTAGGGTTCGAGTGTGGCGCAGACCCCACGAAGCCATGGACCCAAACTGTCAGCAAGGCACTTTTCAAGCTGGTGGTGGCTCCGTAATGGTGTGGGCTGTTTTCATGGCATGGACTTGGTCCTCTCGTGCGACTGGATCGAACATTGACTGGAAATGCTTATGTTCAGCTACTTGGAGATCACTTGCAGCCTTTCATGGACTTCATGTACCCAAACAACGATGGGATTTTTATGGATGACAATGCGCCATGTCACTGGGGCACAACTGTTCGCGATTGGTTTGAAGAACATTCTGGACAATTCTAACGAATGATCTGGCCACCTAGATCGCCCGACATGAATCCCATCGAGCATTTATGGGACATCATCGAGAGGTCTGTTCGGGCCCAAAATCCTGCACCATCAACGCTTTTACAATCATGGACGTCTATCGAGACAGCATGGCTCAATATTCCTGCAGAAGACTTCCAACGACTTGTTGAGTCCATGCCACGTCGAGTTGCTGCACTTCGCCGGGCGAAAGGAGGGCCGACACGATATTAAGAGGTATCCCATGATTTTTGTCACTTCAGTGTATATGTATATATCTTGTGCAAATTTTCAATCGTTAATAAAATACTTTTTATCCGTCCGCTCAAAATTAATGAAAATTTTTTA